>JAGTTH010006528.1:0-112820 GCA_022606485.1 Agraylea sexmaculata | reverse complement strand
AAATGCTTAACCTTATCAGATGTTAGCTTGATAGGTATACTACTTCAAATTTTAATTATAAATATTTATCTTATAATAATTTATATGATAATATAATGGCTGGGAGTAATGTGATCGTGTTATTTGCTCTGGTAATCGAGACATTTAAGCTTGTCAGCGAATCGAAGAGTGTCGATTGAGGGAATGGCGGGGAGTCTTGCAGTTTTTGGGTCTTTGGTCCTGTTGTGTGACCAAAAAGTGAGTCTCGTAATAAAGATATGGTTATAAAGTATAGACAATTAATCATTAGCACTGTTGGGTGCCATTTGCCCTGTGGTTCATTTACTTTTCTGGTCTTGTTAGCAGCCCGCGGCACACACATTCACACAATATACCATCCGATCTCCATTATTTATTATTATCAATACTAATAAATTATATGCAGCCTTTACCACTAATAATTTGTATCAATTCTCAAATACAATACACCAGTATTAACATATTATTATACCTACAAAGTGGTGATGCTTTCTCAAACACGTGTGGAAAATAGTATCAATATTAGAAATGCAGGTTTAACGAATTTGCGTAAGATTTAAAATAACAATAGCATAGATAATGTTTTTTATAAATACCAGAGCAATAATTTTTTTAAATTGCTTTATTTGAAATAGTATCTAGTTAATTTTTTTATAATATAAAACAACAAAAGTATAGTTAAACTAAACGGTCAGTGCCAACATACGTACAAAAATATGTGTTACGATTTATTAATTAAGTATGAATTATATAATGATTGATAATACAATACATCTTAGGAATTAGATTTAGTTTTACAGAATGTATAAACTTTTTTACTAATAACAAACATGAGAATTTGCATTTTTATTTGACATGCGAGGTTATGAAAAAATAAAAACCCATTATTAATGTGATATTAATAAATCCAGCATTGAATTTTTATATAAAATTTAAGTCATTTTATTTATATAAATTATTATTTACTACATTATTTAGTTCCCGAATAGGTATAAAAAGCTCAAAATTATTTAATTAAAAAAAATGTTTTTTTTACATAAATAGTTGTCTAATCCTCTAATACCAGGTAGTTTTTAATAATTAGTGGTAGGATTTTTTTTCATAGTAAAATTTAAACTAGAATTATTTTTCTTTAAATTATAGTTTCTGTTTTCAAATCGAATTATTATTATCACCTTGTTTTTTATTATTTTTATTTTTTTTTATTTTATGCTAATAATTGAAGCATTGAAGCAGTAGGTACAATAAAAATGTTCACGTTTTTTAATTATTTAATTTTTATTATTCGGTTGTGATATTAATTGTATATGCATTTATGTAAATCAGGCATTTGCTGATAAAGTTGTTTGAAAGGGAAATCGTTTAATTCAGTGGTGAGATAAGAAATTGTACAGCCTAGCGTAAATAACGAATGTGACAGAGTCGCCCTCATAAACCTTATTTAGAAACCTTTAAATAAAAAAAAAACAATGTCTTGATTTGAGATAAAAATAGGTGCCTTTAAGAATTCCAAAACGGAAATCTTAGAAAGGGAGAAATTAGTCAAACCAAACAATAATAATTAATATTGTTATTTGGGATAGAGTGTAAGATATTTGATTTTTTAGACCAAGAATTTAATAAGGTAGTTATTAAAATTAGGTAGGTGAGAAACCGTTTTGAATCTACACTGATCTATTAATTAAACTGATGATGATGGTTTAAAAAGGTCATTATCAATGTTATGTGAGCAATGTTTTAAAATTTACATTAAAATAATACTTTAGTTCGTTTTTAATTTTACGGACCGACGTGTAGGTACGTGAAACTTGCGTGAGTTTTGTCGATAGAGGTGGAAAAATGCGTTAACCGTTTCTTCCGCATTGTTTTCTTTATATTAATATATGTACATATATATAAAAAATATTGCCCTACAACATATTTTTTTCTTTTCGTAATTCACTGCGATTCTGAACAGAGATTTTAACCCCCGTTTACCTTTTGTAGTGGACGTGTTCGACGATATGGTTCCCTCTCTTTGTATTCGACGAATTTGTGATTTGTTATCGAAACTAAAATAATAATAATATGGCAGTCAAAACAGGTGACTTATTGGTGGCATTCCGTTTCAAAAACACCTATTCGTATAGTATATGACTATTTATTGTACTCTCAAGATCCTATCGTAATGATTGAATTAGTCCCGAATGTTACTGCGTTGGGAAATTGATGATCGAATACAATTAGACCATATAAATAATACCATTCAATTTTGAAAATTTTTCAACAGCATGAAGATATTAAATAAGCAATTAATTATATTTGAGTTAATCGAGAACTATTCGAGCTTCTGGATTTATTTGGAAAATATTATATTCATTTTAAAGACGAGAAATTATAAAGAAAGTATGGTATGTTAAAATTATACAGTATTAAGACAGTGAATTAAAACGTGAGAAAAAAATATGAAACCCCACTTATTTTAATAATAGTATGTACAACAACAACTGATAATTTTACAAATTGATTATTATTTTAACACTACTACGTATGTCTATATATTTATTTATAATATTTACGGCATTGAATTGGAAAGCAGTATAATAAGGTTAACCACGAAAATAAACAGATCAACGTAATTGCATATCTTTTTTAAATATATTTGAGTCGCTACAAGTCTTAAAGTTTTCCCTTATTTACCTAAATATTTTAATCAGTGAAAATTACATGAATATTAGTCATTTCTTATGTCACGTCAAGTTCCAAGGGAGGAAGATATTTCTTGCCAAAGAATATTTTTATTAAATATGTGTGTGTATTTAGTTTAACTGACATCAAATTTATTATATCTTATACAAAAATTTCATAACAAAATATACGAATGATTTAAAGTTTATTATGAATTATATGTATAATTATATGAATTATATGTATCTATAAATATTTTATCATTTAACCAAAGTCCAGGGCCATTTTCAGGTATTTGTATAGAGTTAGGTTAGGTTTTGTTAAGATGTGCACATGCGAAGTCTCTTACCGAAAATATCTGTTATTAGTCAATTATCGTGATAATATTATATTCTATTATTGCGGTGTGAATAATCATAAATTAATTGACATGTGATCTAAAAATACACATAAGAAAACGAAAGGGTATTATTAAAAAATTCATGCCTATTTTAATGATTGAAGTCGGATGCATAGTTTTATAAAATTCGATAATTGGGCATAAATCTTATTATTTGATTCAATCTATGTGGGGTAAATTTCATGCTTTGATACGATCAAAATACAAAGTATACGTGTCGCGCAAAGTTGGCCAATAAATCTTTGAGACGTATCGTTATGGTGACATGAAAATATTCAATTTAGTATAGAAGCCGGTAATGCTTTCATTCATTTATATAAGTGTTACTATGGTTCAAAAGTACTTTTATTATATTTTTCCTCAATATCTGCACTTACGGTTTCAGTTTCATCAATAATTAACCATCATTTTCATCCGATAATCAAGTGATTATAATATTACGATAGCATATTCCCATGCTAATGTATAAATTATTCATTGCCGCCCTCAGCCTTCAACAATTTTCAAGAGAATAAATAATTATTGCCTGCTTTATGTACACAAATCTTCGAAATTTTAATCGTGTTAGCCGTTAATTTTATATAAAAAAATTTGGCCGAGAAACGCTTTTACGGAAGCCAGTTAATCATGAAAACGCCCTTTTGAAAACTGATAAGTATAATTAATAACCATTAATCATACATCCATTGCATTAAAAAATACATATTCAAAAGATTTACTAAAGGCTTTTTGAGCTTTAACTAAACTTCACACCTTTTCAACAAAGTGATGATTTTATATCAAAGCTACTTAAATAATTTTACATTAAAAAAATACATAATGTCACAGATAATACATAATCATACAGTAGAACGTATATAATTTTCAAAATATTGTTACTAAAATGAAAGAATTTAGTCTCTTATTTAATATAAAATAAAAAGAAAACACGATTTTTTAATGAACTAACAAACCTTTTGACTGGTCCAAGCAAGAAATCTCAGATGACTTGCTCAGACTTGATATATTTTACTGATCATATGATATTTTTTACCTTTAAAAAGGTAAGCAAAAATATTTGTTAAAAATTGTTGGGGAATCAAATGCACTTTTTAGTTTAATTATTTTTACACATATACTTTTAATATTCAGTTGGATATAATTCACTTGACGTATGCGTTGAGGTCGAACGGAAGGGAAATAAGAAGACATTGACACGATGTTGGGAGCTGTTTTCGGTAGACTTGTGAAGAAGCGGTTACCCCTTTGTTTCCTGCTGGGCACATGTGGAGAATTTGTTTATTATATGAATCGTCTAAGGCTTGTTTTGTTGATTTAGTGACCCAATTTATGAGTTACGAACCTCTCGTCACTACCTATACGTATTTTGTATGATATTATTAGAGCAGTCCGCCTCCACCGTTTTATGGAACAACAAAAAATATATCCACAGCCTTATTAACATTCAAATGGAATTGCGTTCATTCACATCTACAACAAACCATTCATGCTCCAACTGTCGATAACTCCTGTATAATCTTTGTAAAATAATATTAAAAAAAACTTAGGTTAATACCTAACCTAAATTTCACCATTGTATAATATTCCATGGGTTGGGGATTAATTGAAAATAATATGAAAAATATTTTTATCTCTCCTTGGTCATTTTCGGCAGCTAAATTTTAGTAAAAAAAAGCAACCAAAATGAGTTAGATGATAGGTAATTATGTACATTACTGTATAGCAGTAGAATTTTGCATTTTATTTTTAATTAAATTATTTAATCTATCAAGCATAAATGTAAAACTCCACTTAAAAAATACTCGTTTTACAAAAGTACATTTAATTTCAAAATTCTGTTAAATTTGTTACTATCTTTTTAAATGTATTCCTATACCATAAATGTAGTAAAAAAATATTATTCTATTAGGGATATATAGGGATCTGCTATTAAAAAATAAAGTTTTGAGTTTTAATCGGGGTTCAAAAACACCGTAATTCATTCCGATGCGTGCATTTTTCATTCTTTATTTTTGTAAATGTGGGCAACAAGTCCCAAAAAGACCAAAGTCCAATAAAATAAACGAATCACTGCGTTCTTCATATAAAAATAATTAATAGTTTTGTTTCTTATAGAGCAATACGATATATATAAATAAAAATATTTTATATTGAATTGATTATTAAAAAATAGAGGTGATTGAAATACTGTGAATGTAAGCATTGTTTTATGGCTGGTTTATTTAGATGTAAGGCAGGAGAACCAGTTTTAGTCTCAATTATGAAGCGGCGCCCGGGCCTTTGGGACCTCTTTAAATCAATGACTATTACATAAATCAATTTAATTGAAAAAAAATATATATAAAAATAAATTTCTAGTAATTTTATTAAGTGAACAAAAAATAAATTTTGTATTAATTGTGTGTAAATATTTTTTGATCATTATTTTGGAATAATGTTTCTTCCTACACACGTACACGGTATGTTTAACATCGATTTGTCTTGTCCATTGAGTTCGATGATATCTTTATTATACACGAACAATGTGTCTTATAAAATTTATATATACCTTCATACTTATGTACATAGGTACCTACTCGAATATTCCTAAAAATATTTTATTATAAATATTGAAGAGTAAGTGACTAGAAATAATGTGTTCAAATCCCGCTCAAGTAAAAAAAAAATGATTTGATCGGTTATTACGTCTGGGAGATCGGGATTAATATTATTTAAATCCTGTTTGATTGCCTTGATCCAGCTTTACTCTGATTTACTGGATTGTAAGGTAAATACTGATAATTAAGTCGGTGACCTGTGTAACTAGTAATAGTTAAGATCACCGACAAACAAAGAATTAACACGTTGTTGTGTCTAAAATCCCAAATTTCTAAATACCTTCTGAAAAGTCCCTCGGGGCGTAGGTATATTATATGTATAAATAAAAAAGTATGCAAGATTTGTGTCATTTATTCATAATTTATCTATAAGTACCTACTATAAATTATGGTAAATTCCATATTGCATACATTTTGATATAATCCTATATGTATGCATTTTAAGAATGTAATTTTTTGTTAATATTATATTTTTCCAATGTAAATATGCAAAGCAAATTTAAATTGATTGTCGATAATAACAAGCAGTGATAATATCAATCAATCTCGAAAGTAAGCATTAATAATTACAGCATATAATTTAATATAGGATTATCATTTATTTAATGGAATTGTAAGTAACTGATATAATTCAAGAGTAAATAAAAAGAATGCTATCCCAAAAATACATACATGTAAAATAATATTGATCTCTGTTAGAGATATTTGTATTTATGTCGTCGGATTGCGACCGCACCCCGAAAAAAGACTGCCTTCGATAAATCCAGGCAGGTTTTCCAAGTGAGGGGCGGAAATATTTTTATGTGGTTGGTTTGGGGCGTGTGCTGGACTTTTTCTTGTTTATGAACACTTCCACCAAATAAATTATCCCCGAACAAAAAAATAAAAATAACACAAAACATAAGCCGCGATACCGGGTGACGCCTAAGCTTTTTATACTCCCTTTTATTTGACACCACCCGCATTTACACAGAATATGAAAGCCTTCTTGTATTTTTTACCCTAATTAGAAGATATACATATATACTCACACTAATACACAAAAAAATCCTTTATTCATTAGATAGCACTTATCAAGTGGTGAAAAGTTATATTTAGTTTTTCCTGCGTGGGTGATGCTATAAACAATATGCCAGGTGGAACATGTCCTTTTTTATATTTTATTAGATTTCCGTGATTAATTGACTACAATTTATCACGTAATACTATCAAATTATTCAGTACAGCCCCGCCCCATAAAAATATTATATATTATTTTACCCACTCGTACACAAATAAAGCTGTAATTAAAAAAAATGTATAAAAAATTATGTATGCGTAACGTGACAGCTGAGGTGCGCTATCGCCACTTTTTCATTTTGGGATTGTGCATTAATTATAATCCCCAACAAAATTGTAATAAAAATTGCCTTTTCAACATGTAACACTTTTAAAAATAAAATGAGCTGGCAATGAATGTCGATTGGAAAGCGGATTGCGAGAGTTTGGCAAATTAGTAGTAGTAAACAATGGGCAGGTTGAATTATTATAATTACAACACATTAATGTTACCAAATCAATGAACCACGCCTCTAACATTTTCAATATTTACTTTGTGCCTATCGAAGCTTGTATCGATGGAAAAATTCGTGGTGATGTATAAAAATACAATACAAAAGTCGGGAAATTCACCCCACGTTAATAAAAACGAGTCGGCCACGGTATTTTCTTGTTTCGGCGCTATTTATTATAAGTATTTGAATGTCAAAAAGAAAATAGAGATTTATGATAGGGCTTTTGCTAAAAGCCCTCGACGAATAGACTGGACGGTATATCGCGTTATCGTCTTTGGCCGACTATGGTAATTATTTTCACTCTTACAATGTCAGCAGAAGGAAAATAACCCCTATTCCGTGCCCCATTGATAAGATTAGGTCAACCAACTCCATTAGCCTTTTGCATTTGGTAATCCGTTTCTTGTTTGTACTTTCAGGCGCTGAACGGGTTTCTAATGATCTTGACGTGTGAAGGTGAGGTGTTCTTCGCCACGCACAGTATTGAAAGTTACCTGGGATTTCATCAAGTAAGTATATTTCATAAAAATACATATATACATATATCGAGAAATGTCGCTGGTTTTTTTTGGAATGAAAATTTTTTATATCCCAATTTTCAAATTATTCAATTTAAAATTTTCTTGTTGTTACAATCACCTCAAAAAGTTTTTCCAAAATTACACGCGGATACTAGACGAAGTATCTTAACACATTCACATTTTACCGGGATTTGAAAAAGGATTGATTTTTAAAATAAAAAATAAAAATTCCTCTGTAAAATTTGAGAATGTCTCTGAAGATGGAAAGCTTAATGAAAGACTTCAGATATTTATTTAATCAGTGGTATTTTTACTGTTTCTTTTTTAAATAATAAAATATGTACAAATGCTTCACATTAAACACCTGTAAAATGTAAAAAATTGTCGCATTTGACATTTCATACAGAGTGGATTTTCAACTAGTTGAGAATAAATTGTTGATAGTGTTGAATTCTTGGTGAATTCCACAATCTTTTTAATTATTAAAGACTGTCATCGTCTCTGAAGATGAACACATATTAGTAGTCGAAAGCTCTCAGAAATCCTAATAAAATACTGTGGGAATTATAACTAACAGTTATTTTCTTAACTTGAGAATATATTAAAGAGGTTTAGAGTAAAAATATTATTTTTATTTTATTGTAAAAATAAAAAAATAATAAATTAAATAGTAGATATACAGTTTTGGTATTCTTTAAGAGACAAAGATTTTTATTTCGTATTATTAATATGGATTAACAGTACCTTATTATTAATATTGAAAAGAAATATGGTTGCCACTATGAATCTAATTACTAAATAACTAATTTATTATTTAAAAAAATGTTTTATGTTATTTAAAGTATGAGTTTGTTTATGTCCTGATTATCAAAATCTTGCATTAAATATAAACATTAGATATCGCTTATAAATAAGTCATGTAGCCCGTGTATTATTGCACTCGTCTCTCCTATTCGATAAAGGCTCAAGTGTGTCTCCCTCACTCAACACATTTATCGTGATCCCCCAGAGTGGTTGTGACAATATTTTGGCGATTAAAACGCAATAATATTTTAATCATTTTAAAGAAATAGTCAGTGGTAAAAACTGGGTGTATGTAATGTAATAACAATGCATTTACCCATTTTACGATATTACGAGAGATGTTTACAGTATAATTTTTGCCACTGATGCTTTTGGCTACTTGATGTACTTGAACTAAACACGCATTTACCCACCCATGCGATATCTTATGTTTATATCTATGCACAAAACGTTGTATGCAAAATCTATAGATATAAAGCGTCTCACGATGGAGCTATTCTGCGTTATGTATACGGTGCGTATGTGCGGTATGAAAAGAATACATTTGTAATAATAAAAAGAGATAAATACACATGGCAACAAATCAAATCAGCGAGGTGGTGGTACAAAGAAGCGATATAATGGTATAATGGTGGTGTACATATGTACATATATATTTCTTGGTCTGACTACTGAGACGGTCACTCCAGGCGGTATACTCGTGCCAGGGGGCTTTCTTTCCCTTGGGTACCTACGAAGGTTCTATATTACCAACCACCCATCAACCATAAATCCATTCCAATCCATGATTCCCCGCTGGATGACTAAATCATCCCAAACATACATGTCTCGCTTTCGGGGTTGCCTTCACAACCGAACTCTACTCATTAACCAAACCCGGTGAGACATTTAACAATCATAGTAGCAAAATAATTTAATCCACGAAATTTTAAATACATGCATGCAAGTGCTGTTGTTGGGGTTAATTTGTATGAATTTAATCTATTACGGTTTGTAAATTTGGATCGACATGTCTTCGTTGGTGGCAACGGGTCAAAATTACACGAGGATTTATTAAATACTAGACGAAGTAACTAAACACATTCATATGATACCGGGATTTCAAAAAGGATTATTTTTAAATAAGAAGTCCTTGATTTGAACTGAAAAACATGTGTCAAGAACGACATATTTTTCGTAGGGATTCAGTTATTATAAAACAAAATAAAAAATGAAAATACCACTGTAAAATGAAAGACAGTCTCTGAAGATGGAAAGCTTAATGAAAGAATTCAGATAATTATTTAACCAGTGGTATTTTTACTATTTCATTTTTCAATAAAAATATGACTTAGAGTAAAAATATTATAATTGTTTTTGGGGTTAATTTGTATGAATTTAATCTATTACGGTTTGTAAATTCGGATCGACACGTACAACTGTGATTTTATTAATACTAATATAATACTAAATAATTTTTCCATTGGCGGCGAACTGTCAACGGTTGAAAATATACAAAAAAAATGCGCACAAGAGTTTCATATATTTCCACTCGTTGACAGTTCGCCGCAAACGGTTTAGCCGGGCCTTTAAAAAAATATCAAGCATTTCAGATTTTATGCTTGTGGGTTATTTTCTCCTCATTTACATTTCTATGTTATTTTATTTGTATTGTTTTGTATACAGCGAATTCCTGTAATTTTATTTAGTCAATTATTCAAAATTACACAGATGTTTTTTTTAGTATATAGGTGGGACTTCTACAAAAAATGAAACTATCTAAATCTATGGAGAAATTAACAAAAAGCGTAAATATAGTGTCCTGAGAAGAGGTTGTAAATATGCGAATGTCGAATGTGGCTACTTCGTTTCACTAACGATGTTTGCTTGAGCACTGAGTCGCCAATATCTTCGGTTCATATCTCGTGGGTGTCTCTTGAATAATAATATTCTCATATAACCACACCGTCTTAATATTCAATAAATTGACGTGTCAACAACCCATTAAAGACACTTCATTCAATGAGAGTTCTTATAAATTAAAACAATATATAAGTATAGTACCTAGTGTCTGAATATTTTTATATTTTTTTGAGAGGTCATCCAAAGAATGGTACTTATAATCACCTCGGTTATTTAGTATACCCATTAGATATTGAACATCCTTTGTTATTGTTTTGGAAGCTGTTTGCTGTAGTAAGTTAAGGTTCATAGAGCTGTCATTATTCAACGCTTCTTACAGAATAGTGGAACAAACACAGCAGGTGATCAAAGATGTTAATTAGAATCGAACACAAAAATAATCGGCCATTTGAAATTAAAATAAAGAGACTAAAAATAACACAGCATCTTCGTTGGTAATTATTGAACACAATCGTACCGAATCAAATAAATTAAAAAATACAAACCTGTGATTATAGTTATTATTAAATATATTGTTAACTAATATTTTGTGATTTTATGTTTTCATTATTGATCTTTGATTTAACGAATAATATTATGCAATTGGTTTAACTTCAAATCTCTGACTGCCTACATATTATATAATGTCTAATGAAATTATAACAAAGAAATATCAAAAATTAAATTAATTAGTTAATACAATCGAGTTTATAAAAGAGGTATTTTTCATTTACAAATAATATTTATATTTGGGCATTAAACGATAATATTTTGGTGCAAACATATAGGTTTGGCTTTCATTTATTGTATATGTCCATTATTAATATGCCTTTTCGATTTTATTATAATAAGACTACATAAGATAAAAGTATATAATATTTAACTCAAAAACAGAATATATGTGATAGTAATAAGTCGCTTTCATTTCGCATTATTCATATATTTTTTTAAATAAACAATTACATTTGCATTTGCATACGATAACTCATTTGATGAGTACATAATATGTCTGGTTTTTGGCTGGTAAATGAATAATCCTGTTTGATCCTTAGGCAGTCTTAAGAAATAAATATAAGGTTTGGTCAAACATCAATTTTGATAAATATATGGGTGAATGCTAAGCTTTGGGGGATTTGCGTAAAATTCGAACGATTTGGAAAGATTGCATAGGAATTTGTCGGTTGTGGGGCAAAGGTGTTATTGTGTATTGTAGTAGCATAAATATGCATAGTTGTAGGGAGAAGGCAGGGTTGTTTGGTGACTCATTTGGGGTATTTTAAAATGGGGTACTTAGTAGTTTGTGGGGTGAAATGAGTAGTGAATTGTATGTGGCATATGCCAGCAGGAAGTTGAGCGGTGCGTGACGGACCACGATTTTATAGACCTTTGCTAGTCTTTATTATTGACTAAACTATTTCAATAAATTATGCTATTCCTTAAATAAATAATACATATTCGTCATGTCTGTCATATTGAATTATATTTGTATGAAACTTGTAAAACTTATTCTGATGGGTTTTGCAAAAAATACTATACTCATCATTCAATTTATTATTTGCTTAAATCATTTAGTTAGGTACTTATGTATTTAAATCTCATTTATACAGACATTTTATTCATAGACAACAATTTTGTTTTTTGATATTACTAATTTGACTTGACTTGTACGAAATTTTATTATTCAAAAATATATCTATATATGTATGTACATGCTTATATAAAATAAAAATAAACAGAGGTATTTTTTGCATGGCTTGATATGTTTATGATATGAGATATCTTTTGATTATTTTAATTTTGAATATAATACATATATTCAATTTTAATATAGGATCCGATGTATTACAAATTTTGATAAACTTATTCAAACACGAGAAGATTAAAAAATATGAAAAACCAATCTATGGTGAAACTTGAAGTTAGAGTAATTACAAAATATAAACAATACTCAGTTTGCTTGGTTTGTTTAAAATTAAGTTAATCAAGTTGTTATTGAAATTCGATTTAAAATAAATATGAATATATACAAAACGAAGCTGTGCAACATTTTATAGGCACTGAAAGTAAATTATAGCATTTTTTTAAAATAGGTACATATGCCTTTGTATATAATGAATATATTATATTAAATTAGGCTTTTTGATACATCTTGTATTATAAATTTTAGTTGATTTATTTTTAGATAGTATTTATTGGTTAAACATTAAATTTCAATCATGAAAATTTCAACCGCTCAATGAAGAATCACAAGATTTGTTGACTATTTTGTGAGAGGGCTTGTGATAATAATTGTGTCCCCTTGTCTATTAAAATTGTCAATATTAGAGACCATTATCGGATAATAGAATCGGTGGACAGTGGTGACTTGTGTCAGGTCACCGTGAATAATTCCCGGTTATACACGTGCTGAGACACGTGCCCACCCGCCGATATCTAAATAACACAACCACAACACACATTAACTATCAATACCACCATTAATACTAATAAAACACTGTCAGTCTAGCGTTCATTAACACCCTTTTCGAGATTTGCCTTTAAATAAATCTACGATAACGGTCAATTTGTTTAACAAAAAAATAGAAAGCTTCGACAGATATTTCCCATTTGTAATTGAAAGTCACACGCATAATCACGCAAATGGGGCAAAAAGTAAACGCCAACATCAATATAAATTTCGCACTTGGCGTCGATTACGATTATCGCCTGCTCGTAAATTTTATAAGGCAATCCGTTTATTTATTCCGTTCTGGTCGTTGTTGATTATTATCGGCTCGTTATCAATCAATTATTCGAGCTTTTTTGGACGTGGATTGTGTGTATTGGCTAAAATAATATTATTGTAATATAAATAAATGTTTTTTTTTAATTTCAGTCTGACATTGTACACCAATCGGTATACGAATTGGTTCATTCAGAAGATCGTGAGGAGTTACAAAGACAATTGATGTGGAATTCCTTCCTTCCTCCTGATCGACAAGCTGCAACCCTTGCAGAAGTTCTAAGGCCCGAGTGCTGCCATCTTCTTGAAAGATCATTCACAGTCCGCTTCCGATGTCTTCTAGATAATACGTCTGGCTTCCTGGTGAGTTTATCATCTTGAAAATCATTGTTGAATCATCTAATTATTTTATTAAATATAATTTTCAGAGATTAGATATAAGGGGGCGAGTAAAAGTCCTCCATGGACAGAATAGAAAGACAGAAGAGCCTCCCTTGGCGTTGTTTGCCATATGCACTCCATTTGGACCACCATCTCTTTTGGAAATTCCCCAGAAAGAGGTCATGTTTAAAAGTAAACACAAACTCGATCTTGCTCTAGTATCCATGGACCAAAGGTATGTTTAACCGTCTACTGGATACTACAAAAAACTCTTATGTATGGATTCATCGGCCGCGTGCAGCCATTCTATTTTTCGAACATTTCTGTCAATTAAAATAATTAAAATTACTATTAAATTAAATCAACAATAGAAGTCAGCTTTCACACTCCATTTAGGTAATAAAAGAGTACTTAAAGTTTCATTGTGGTATATCAAATAACAAATAACTTATATGTATACAATGTTGCGTTTGGTTGCAAAAAGCCCACGAATCCATTAGAGGGTTAAACTCATATTATTAAGTATACCTAAAATAATTTGATATATTTTGTTAATTATTTAATTTCAGAGGTAAACTTTTATTGGGATACTCCGATTCTGAACTGGCTAATATGGGTGGATATGATCTTGTACACTATGATGATTTATCATACGTTGCAAGCGCTCACCAAGAATGTAAGCTATACTTTTTAAGCACGTGTTTTTTATAATTCTTTTTAAAATATATATATTTTCTTTCAGTATTAAAAACCGGTGCTTCCGGCATGATTGCATATCGCTTCCAAACTAAAGAGGGTCAGTGGCAATGGTTGCAAACTTCCTCTAGACTCGTGTATAAAAATTCCAAACCAGACTTTGTCATAAGCACACATAGACCGTTGATGTAAGTATTTTGTAAAATATTGAAGTAAAGGATTTATTTAATATTGTAATTTTTATTTTAGGGAAGAAGAAGGCAGAGATTTATTAGGCAAAAGAACGATGGACTTTAAAGTGAGCTATCTCGATGCAGGACTTACGAATTCTTACTTTACTGACGCTGACCAATTAGTGGGTAGTGGGCCACTTAGTTCTAGTTCTGGAGCATCTCCCAGTGGAACTACACCGCAAAGAGTTAACAGACGATACAAAACTCAACTTCGAGATTTCCTGTCAACTTGCAGAACTAAACGCAAGTTAACACCGGCTCCTGTACCAGCTGCTCCACCAGCAGCACTTAATCCAATGGCAGCATCAGATTATATGTGTCCAGATCCATCGGGAGCTGCAGCCGCTGTTGCCGTAGCCTATTCTAATTTAAATACTGGATATCCAACAGCATACGCTACAACTGGAGTTCCAGGATCTACAGATAATGGCCTCTCTTACGCGGGATATTCAACCAATTTTCAACATTCCCTTTATCCTCCGGCAACGATAGACAACCGTTTCTTGGCACCGGATAACCTATTTCACCAATATAGGCCGTTAGGTACTTATTATCCCGAGTATCACACGGCCGCAACATCTCCGTATGTTTCAAATGGATTCCTAGACATGTCTCCCAGAGGTTCATCGTGTTCTCTTCCAACGTACGATAGTTCCACGGCACACCATGGCTACCCCATAGCTGGCAAGCCAACGGTGATGCAGATGGATGATAAACTGTACTCGTGCCAGCAAAACATGGATCCAGCTTCTCCCGGGAAGTATTCAACCTACACCGATGCCACATATGCTGTCGCCGAAGTGGCGGTGACGTCTCCATATTCAGTAAGTCCTGCACAACCTATGACTCCTAATAGTCAAACAGGGGATATGACTAGGAAGATGCATCCAAAATCGAGAAAGAGAGAGGATGAGGGAACCCCGTCTTCCAATTCAGAAGGACAGTCTCCGGTAAATGCTAACGGAATGGTGACTCCGAAGACTGAAGAGATACAAGTGGGCGGCGTGGAAGCAGCTCCCGGTGGCAGTCCGAGGCAATACGGAGAAGGCACTCCGAGGCAGACGGTGCTGATGTGGGGCGCTCGATCGCCTTCAGGGCAGGGGCAGGCAGGCGGGGGAGGGGGTGGTGGCGAAGGGGTGGTCGGCTGCCGCTGGGGCTCTCCTCCGCCCTCTATTCCACCCCCGCCACCCGCAGCCACGCCAGAGGTATGGCCCACTCAGCACCACCAGTATTACCACCCTTACCACCGCACTACCCCCCAGTGAGTCACACTACTACCTTCACTCTTTGCTTACTCTAATTGTATTGTTCTTGACCTTGAAATATATTAAAAAAGTGTCTTTTCTGACATAGTAAGGAAATCCAAATAAATGTTTTAAATAATAATTGAAATATGCTGACTATTGACACACCTCACTGAGCAAAATTAATCAGCAAAATGATATCTACTACTCTTTCGATACATATTTATTCTTGCATGATATTTTCAAAGCATTAATATATTTATTAATAATTTGTGAATGTTTCTTACAAGTGTTTATTATAGTATGTTGTGTATGTTTTCACTGATTGCAGTACTGTGGCCAACGGAGGCACTCACGCACAGATCACAGGGCGGACCGGAGTCCTTTGTTGTCCATCTCTGAGGTGACTAACACACTGCTCAACCAATAATGAAGAATTCAATCCTTTAGGTGACTACATTAAACAATCTAATAATTTAAATATAATTCCGCACGCCTGCGGTACAATACTCTAAACAGTTCTTTTTTTGGTCTCCGTCCGAAACCATTCATTTGCTTTCCATCGAGAGAGTCCAGAAGGCATTCCTTCGATTCTTGTATCAAAAGCAATTATTTTATTGGCCTTTCCTGTATCCCACGAAATTTCTCCTGGGCGACCTCGCATACAAGTCGTTGGAACTCCGGAGAGACATGTCCTTATTGCACCTTTTATTTTTTATTATTAGAGGCCAGGCTTCTATTCCAGCGACATTACTCCGAATAATTATATGCGTGGACGTAGTCATACCCTTTTTTTGGGTTCCTTCGTTCAGAACGAATCAACATAGATTTGGCCCACTAACCCGGGGTGAAGACCTTTTGAATGAATGGGCTGTCAAAGAGACAGATAACGACCTGTTTTATCTGTCTCTTCCTTCGTTTCTGCAGAGTACCCACGTGTACCCGTGTGGTTTATGGTTCATTCTTTACTTAATTATTGTTATTCTTGTTTATAATGTTCATATCATACATTATTTTCCTTAAGGACTGCAGTATCGCCATAGCGCCTTGGGATAGCCTCCTGTTATGCTATTGCGGTATTGCAGTCTGATATCTCTTTGTATCTTTCTTGTATATATTATATTATAAATAAATAATAATCAAAAAAAAAATTTTTTGCAGATTGGACAATGTGAAAACATACGCAATATGATATGGACGCGTATAAATTCAACACAATCTACTATCAAGAAACTGGAGAAAAGTTACTTTTGTAAAAAATAGTTTAGCTACATAAATAATAAGAATCATCAAATCCGGTCGATATGTATAATAAGGCTAATTTATTATATTAATTATCGAGCGTATTGTATTTTTGTACAATAAATAGATAACCAGTTTCGTGACAGATGGGAATTAATTTACAGTTTAATATTAAAAATATATTTGAAGTATTGAAATAAGCCTTATCCTTATATCGTTCACATTTTAACATTTTTTTTTATTAAAAAAACATTTAATGAAATTTTATACAAAAAATCTAAATTTTATAGCTAAAATGGCAATTTTCCTTCAAATACATTATACATAATTAAGTATGCATATAAATATCCTAACCTTAATGTACATTAGATAATTATTTAATATAAATTGTAATAGTTTAAATAAATACTTTCTTCGCCTGAAAAAGAAACTCATTAACTCGTGTGGTCGTGTGTAAAAATATTTATTTGTGACATAAATGATTTTATTTTCTTTGACATTAATTTTTATTGTGTTTCTGTGATATGTGTTGTTTAAAAATCAATAATAAATATTTAATATGGACTATAATTCTTCATTTAAGATGAATCCTCCAATGTGTATAAATTATCTACATTTACTAAGGAATTTTAAGAACTGTTCTAGTCCAAAGAATAAATGTATTCGTTTGTTTATTCAATATATAAGAAGAAATATTTTATAACTAATAGACAAATTGGAACACAAGAATTATTTTGCATTATGAAACTGTGTAATATAAGGAGGTTCGAAATCTTTTAACAAATTTATTCTATTGCTTTTTCATGATGTCTTGCTATTGAATACATACATCAAATTAATCTATAAATAAAATGAAAATAAATATTACAAACATTGTTTTTATTTAAATTTAAAAAAGGTAGGTAGGTACTTACCTACTTATTGAAAATTTATACCAATATTTTTATTCACAATTATACTCAAGTAAGACAATAGTTACCACAGTATATGGAAGAGATAGGTAAGTGTATCATGTGCATGAATAAGAAAACAATACGCTTTTTTCAATAAGAAAGTACGATAAGCTTAAAAAAATACATACAATACAATAAGTTATTAAAAGTTACTCAAGATTTAAGTCAATTAACCTATCGAAATGTTTCTATTCTCCCAAAAAAACTACTAAAAGAAGAATACAAGACAATAGATATAAATTCATTGAAACGAGATATTTCTTTTAAAAAAATGTTGATTCACATGCCCGAGGCTCAAAGGTGGATTGGATTATTCGGGTACAAAAACAGATTTAATTTAAAAATATTATGCATTTGCCCAAGTTATAATATTCAAAGTTATGATGAAAAAAAAACTTGTTCTTTACTAACCAACTAATAAAAAAAGCAACTGCTTATTTTGCAAAATTCTAAAGTAACATTACATAATAGATTAAGTTAGCGGATCTCAAAATATTTAAATAAAATATGAAATGATAAATTAAATGCAGTATTGATTAACTGAGGATAATCTTTTTAATTAATAGAATGTTTTAATATAAAAAAATATTCAATCTAGAAACTGTCGGCAGTTTGACAGTATGGCTGCGTCGAGCCCGTTGAATAGTATGCTGAAACGGTGCACCTGACAAATGTCAGTGTCAAAAGTAGTTGTAAATGATGTGGATTGGTGGTCATGCTGAAGTTAGGAAGATCAATCGGTAGACAATATTAGAAATACTCCTACTGCTTGACATGGAAACTAAGACGAACATCTATCATCACTGGATCCAATACACAACTCAGGTTTCTTGCACTATCTCTTTTATTTACTTCAAATTTGGAATTCAATAATAAAATAATTCAAGCGATTTCTCATTGAAATATGAATTTAAATTTATTTTCCATGCATATTGTTTATTTATTATTTCAGAATGACGAGAAATACTTCTGGCAGTTTGTTTCTGGCTTTGTTGATATATGGGAACACCAATGTGGCTTTGATTTTAAAGCTGTTCCTCTTTGGTCCGAAATCAAACCAGATAATGTACCCTCCTTAGCTAAATTACCAGATGAGCTTCTACCAGCAATAGGAAAGTTTTTGTACATAGCCAAAGATAATCTTCAAGAGGTAATTTGTTTTAACTCATTAATTTCACCAATGAAAATATAATAACCCATTGATAAATAACATAAAATATACTTAATTTAATACATACTATATGAAACCTTTATCCATTAATTTTAACATATAGAATTAGTAAATATTCCATTGCTATCATCAAAATTAGTATACTTCATGTCACATACAATAAATTATACTTGAAAATTATTCTCTCCTCACACAGTACACTGTACAATATTTAATGTTGTTTTTTCTGCAGGAAACTTCAATATGCCTAAAAGAAATAGAACAAGTCAATTTGTTACTGAGATGTCTTCACATAATTTGTAGAAATTTTGATAACATTCCATTTATAGCATCATGTGATTACATAAGTCTGAGTGCCGGTATTGCTACAAAATATTTGGAAAAGGTTTATATAAAATTTATAAAAAAATTGTGAATAAAATGTGAATACTACTAAAATGTTTTCCAGCTGTTAGATGCAAATGAAAATACCGAAGAGGAAATAAAAATGATAGTATTGCACTTGTTATCCTTTTGTCACTTTTTAGAAGCTTTATATGACCCTTATTTAACATGGAGAAATTTTCTATTGAATGAAACTGCTGATTTTTCAAAATTACTATACAAACCGGCGTTGCTTCATGTTGAAGTGGTGCCTTTTATCTATGGTAAGAAAATACATTTTGAAGAGTTTTAACAAATGCAATTCCATTTTATATAATAAAATTTTGTATAGTTAAATTTACTCTGCCTATCGACTAATCAGTGGTCTACCGTCTATATAACTGATTAAAAGGCTCAGTAAACATTCAGTGGAATATAAAACTTTTTATTATTGTATAAAATTATTTTTATCTTTTACAACAAAAGTCAATTATGATAACATGCTTATATTTGTTATTTAGATTGCTTGTCACATTACTTCTATGTATATAAAGTGATAAGAAAAAACATATGTCATGCAAATAAACATTAATAAAATATTATCTTAGTAATATTATATTTACTACAATTCCATGTGCAAAAAATGAAGTAATGATTATTTTTAAGTATTCATAAAAATGTATTTTTCAAATATAATTTAATACATATTGATCATTACCATGTGTTAATCATAGTTTTCATACATAGAGTCATTTTCTTATCAGTATGCAGAAAACAATAATGAACATAATTATTTTTTCATTACAGATTGCTTTCAAACAAACCTGATAACACTTTATCCCACAGTTTGTGTAGAGCTCTTGAATGTGCTTGGTGGAATAATTTCTGGTGCACAGGTATTTTTTTCTGTAGTGCTAAATGTACATAATATAGAAAATATCTAATACATAAATAAAATTAATACTCACATCAATATAAAGTTTGGGTTTTGGTCAGCTATGCCAAATCATAAGTAATAAAATATTACATAGTTGGTGGCTTGTATTAAAATTTATTACGTATATGTACCTACTTTTATTTATAGAAAACAATTTTTTAGACTGATTCATGCAATTTATTTGTAGCTAACTCTCATTTGAATAAGTAAATAAAAAATCATAACCACAGTAATATTTTATTCTTAAAAGAATATATTTTTTACATTTAGTAAGATTAAAAAATAATTTCATATAATACATTTGTACATGTTGTATTAATCAACTTAATATTTAAATCATCAAGATTCTTCTGTTGCTGGCAGTGTGTCATTTTTGAGATATGTATATTTAATGATAGGTTTCCGACAAAACATGAAATATACTTTTTACTAGGTTAAATAACCTTTGTCATATAGTAAAAAAAATGACTTAAAAGAAATCTATGTACACCTACATACCTTTATGATTTACATCACCTCAATCATCATACTGCTACTATGAGAAAATTGTTATTAAGAAATATGGATAGATATTATAAATTATAGTTCTTGTCAATATTTTTGTAAAATTTGTTATGCTGGCTACACATTCTCGCAAGTCGCTTCGTGGAGGTGAGTTTACCATGCTGACATTCGCATTGTCTCCTGTTGCCGTGAAGAGTGTGTACCCAGTGTTGTTTATAATGAATTATAATCTGAATTTCTAACTCACTTAAAATTATTACTAATGTGGTATATTAGTTACTAAAACACCTTTAACACGGGAATCTAATTTCAGAGCATATTAACAATCTCAAATAGCATTGGGTCTTTTGAATCAACTCATTTAAAACATGACATGAATAGTGAAAATGGGGTGAGTTCTTATAGTTTCATATTTAATTAATAACAATTACTAAATATTTTTCTACTAATGTTATTTGGTGTTTGACTATATATTTTCAACATGCCTATTAATAACATTTTGACTAGCTTATAAATGAATGTCAAAATAATTTTTAGCACAATGCTCTGCGATCTGTTTGTCCGGCAACAGTTTGCCTCATTATCAAAATCATATCATCATTTGAAGCTGATGAAAATACAAGAAGCATTGCTTTAAACTGTTTTATTGTTATGGTTCAAGTTCTACACAAATGTACTCCAGAACAGGTAATATTCTATTTATTTTTAGATTTTTGTATAGCTTTATCATTGAATATTGTTTTTAGCGTCAAATTGAACTGTCATTAATACTTGAAATGTTCATTGATAGTTTACGAAAAGTCATATCAGGAGCATCAATTAAAAGTGATACTAGTTGTAATATAACTGACAATACATCATCGAGTATACTTGCACATCAAGTTGATTTAGGTGATCAGTGTGAGATAAAACAAAGCAAGGAGTGCATTGACGCAAACAAATTGTCTTATATGCTTTGTTCTGCCTTAAAAACAATTGGAAGACTTTTAGAGGATTTTGAATCCAGTAGATCAACAATTTGTCAATTGATGGTTGATTTAAATTTAATAAATACTTTAGTGCTGTTTCCCGAAAGTGTTGTTGTTAGTAAACTTTATAATTTTTATTTACATATTTGAAAATATTCTTAACATAGGCTATTTGTCATTTCAGGAATTGAAATTAAATAGTGAGTCATTAGGTGTAGAGTGTATTAAAACCATTACTAGATTGTTGTTATATTCAAGAGATTTAAAAAAGAAAATAACGAATGATTATAATTACGATAATATAGTTAGTAGGTGGATTAGTGTGGCTAGTCCTAAAAAAGCTTTATTACAAGAATTCATTTATATGGCCATGGATGGGAAAAAAGAGTCTGATTCGAGTGCACGACTTCAAAATTCTGAAGTCGTTATAACTTTAATAAATAATTTGCATTTAATGGAAGAGGATGATCAAGTGTGGATGGCACAAAAAATTTCATGGCTGTGCACCAAGGATTTAAGAAGGTAGTGTTATATCTAATTATACTTAAATTGAATGTGAAAACTAACTACATACAATGAATATTTCAGTAAATGGACTTCATGCCAAAGAGGAGCCATATTGGCTATCTGTAATACATTATCTGATCATAGCGCTCATCTCAACAAATCTTCCGTCACACTTATAAATCTCCTTGATAATTTAGGATGCACATCTATTACATCACAGGAATTGAAACATGTTTGTTTTATTATAGCAAAAATTTGACAAATACATTTGACAATCTGATAAATTATACCTTTTTATAGATAATCCTGTTGTTACGACCTGAAAAAAAGTTTGAATATAGAATTCCTCTAATTCACACACTATCTAATATTACACGCCATAGTGAGAATGCATGCAAAGCATTCTTAAATATACAAAATGCAACGGATGGAATCAATGTACCTGATATTAACAAATGGAGTAATACATCATATGGTTTTAGTATTAATGCATGGATATGTCTCTCAAAACTAAACGAAACTGATGAAAATTATGGCAAAAACCGTCAAATACTCATGTAATTACTTGGTTGTGTAAAGTTTTTCCATGTAATTAATTTTATTTACAACAAAATTTTGGTTTTAGTTTGACCACAAAATCAGGCCAAGGCTTAGATATTTCTATTGATCACGCCAGTAATTTAATTATTAGTATTTTGAAGAAAAATTCCATTGCACATTCATCTGTGCCGAATACAAATTTACTTGATGGGAAATGGCACTGCCTTTCTATCAGTTTGGCATATGCTCGACGTGCATTGTCAAATAATCAAATCAGCGTTTTTATTGATGGTACACAAAAATTGGCTGTCAGTTTGAAGTTCCCCTCTTTTGATGATGTAAGCTTTATGTTATTTTGCTGACATTGGTATTTATGTATGTATTTACAATTTTGATTTGTTTTTTTATCTAGGTTTTCACATATTGTTTCATTGGTTGTCCAATTTCTGAGTCTATTAAAGCAGAAAACAAAAAGTCTGAGATAGAAAAAGAATCTTTTCATGGTACATTTGTCAAAAGTATTTTCAACAATCAATTTTTACCCTCAATCGTTTTACAGGTAGCCAGTTGTCTTGAATATTATTGTTTAATCTATGGTTACAAAAAATATTTTCATTTTAGGCGCCATCTTACTTATCATTTGGTACAATGGGTTCTAAAAGCAGCTCCACAAACATTATGGATCCTAGTCGGAATTCTCATAATAACATTCCTCTGATTGGGCATATTGCTCATTTTTCCATTTTCAATGATTCTCTTACAACTAGTGCTGCTCGATGGCTGTACGAATCTGGTGCAGATTGCCATGCAAGACTTTGTTCCGATGAAGGGTCTGATAGCCAAGAAATGTTTAATCGTTTAGTTTTCTGCTATAGTGCAATAGCAACATGGGATGGTGTATGCATGAATTTAGCTAATGCAAGTAATTTTAACGGAATAACCTCAGCAATGAAAGTATGCACTACTAGTGTAAAGGTAAAATTTTTTTTTGAAAATTTTTTAACTAATGAAATAGAAATCTATATTTATCAAATTTTAGGAAGTTATCAATGCTTTGATGAACGTCAGTGTATTGTTTCCTCTCATGGAAGATATCGATGATAGTGCATTTGATGTAGGCGTGGATGCTTTCCAAACCCCTCCAAGTCCAATGGCTGACAAATTAAGCACAAAATTTACATGGGAAACATCTCCTACCAATTCTTTAACAGGTTTTATTCTTTAAACTATAATAATGTATTAAAATCATCAAGAATAATTATAACAATTTTATTATTGGAATTTAAGAATGGAAAATGGATCAAAATCCCATATCTATGTTTTTGACATTATTGAAAAATTGTATCACAAATAGTAATTTGAATCAAGAAGAACTTCTTAAACATGATGGATTCACGGTTATTGGGAACATGCTGTGCGAAGTAATAAATATGATAATTTATATTAAAATTAGTATTGATTTTTTTACGATGGTTAACCAAATATTTTTAGTGCGAATCGTCCCTGATTGATGTCAATGTACTAATAGCTGTGCAACTTTTATCAGAAATCATTAGAGAAGTGTCAAATGAACCAATGTTAAAAAGCATTTATCAAAATGTCTTATTGAATTTTAAAATTTGGACCAGAGGGCCATTTCATATAAGAATTGGTCATATCCAATATATATCCAATTTAGTGAAGCAAGACCGCTTGTATTTTAGAAAGCATTTTGGTATACAATATATATTTGATACAATCAGAACATATTATGGTGAAAATTATGACTTGAATGTCGAAGATGCAAAAGCAATACGATTAGCACTACTATCAATAATTAGATACATGATTAGTAAAGATCTCAATATAAACGAGTTGATTTGCATACTGGGATTCTTGGAATCGGTAAAAAATGAAAATTTACTAATCGAGACTTTGGAGACACTTATTTCTCTTATGGAGTCGAAGCATTGTAAAGATCAAATATTTTTGTTACTTCATGAAAAATATACAGGGGAGACACTTTATGTTCTTTTGTTGAATCGATCGTTTAGTGTTCAATTTAAGAGTGTTTTAGTAAAGGTAATTTTCATATCTTTGTAAGTTCAGGATGTCATATTAAACATTTATTGCTTTGTAGTTTCTTTTGACAATTGTCCGGACAGATCGGGTTCATATCAGGAATAAGACAACAATGCTTTTACAACATGAAAACCACTCCATGTTTCCTGGACTCATTGCATATATTGAACCCAAATCATTCAATTTGAAGTTGGCGTCTGATTTATTCGACTTGATGACATTTGGAGGTAGTAAAGCTACATTTTATTAATTAAAAGGATTCTTTGTTATTAATAAGCTATATATTATTTTCTTATAGAGACAAAAGCAGGATATGCTGGAGTATTATCTTTATTGAATTGTTTGGCATATGAAAGTATAGATGTGAAATTAGAGTTGGCTAAAAAACTTCTTGCTTCTACTTTTGTTAATTTGAATGCTCCTTTCTTTATTGCTAAACATGTGAGTAACAAACAAACTAAAATGAAATATATATTTATTATGATCTGTGTATTTTTTTTTTAATTTTAGAGTGGATGGCAAGATTGTATTGCAAGATTACTGATAAAAAGATGTATTAGTGAATCTGGCTTAGTTGAAGAAGCAATTGATCTGATGACATTTGATGAAGAATCTCTCAAATTAGAAGCAGATACTTCCTATCATCACACACATATACATTCTCTTAGTGATGCTGCCAATGTATTAGAAAATGAGATAAAAGGTTAATATTATTTTTTTTATATTACACCTTTAAGTGTTTAACTGTTTTGCATTTTTCTTTTATAGAAATAGCTGGATCAGTATCAGAAGTAGTTACTGATAATCTTCATTATGCAGCAGATAATCTAACTTCAGCTGTCTCTTCAGTTTATTCAGTAATCCGCCAAAAAACAGTAGACATTCAAGAAAGCCTCGGTGAACTTGGACATTTAAGTAGAACCCATTTACCTGTGAGTTATTTTGGCTTTTTTTAAATACATATTTTTTATTTCTTTGATAATAATACTGTTGGTGAAGTCTTTTCAAGAGTCGGAATCTGCAGAATTTAATACCGATAATCAATCAATCACCCTATCCATGAAATCAACATCAAGTGCAAGTTGCGAGGATCTCAATATTGTGGAATATTCCACAAAACAACATAAGAATGTACGTATTTACAAATATCATTAATTTGATCTTTAGTTTTTGATTTCACATATTTATTAAAGTTACCCGACTCCATATCTGATGGCTTGGAAAAATGTATTGATAAAGAGGAGAATTTGTGTTATTTAGTTTCTAACATTTTGTTTACCATTCTTTGGAGAGGAGTTGAAGGATTTTCAAAAGAATCTTGGAAGGTACAATATAATATATCAAACAATATATATAACAAATATCTTCTTTTTAATTATTTGATATTATTGTAGGAAAGGGGTCAGGTTATGGCATGCATTAATTTACTGGCCCTAAATAATGAGCTGTATTGTTCTCATTTACAATTGAGGTATAAAATTTTGATTCCATATATTATTAGTTCTTTTTTATATGCTCTAAAATTTTAGGTTACGGTTGTTAGAAATGGGCGTTCAAGCTGCTCTAGCTGACTTTAAAGACGCTGCTCAGTCAGCTGTAAGCTATAAAGCTAATTCACTGAATTTAATGCGCCTCATATACGATTTAGTCGTATTGGATCCAAATAAAGATGAAACCAAGAAATGTTCTTCCAAACTTTTAGATGGAGTTTTAGGTCTCTTAGGTGAGTATTAAGTACAGTTTTTTTTAATCCATATTATATAATAATATTTTTTATAATTTTAGATGCTCTTAAGGTTTTTGCTGAAGATGATACAGATCCCACAAAAAGAGAATTTGCACGATTGGGACTCGGTATATTGATTGCTTGTGCTGGAGGTGGTGCAACTTCAAATAGTGGAAATCGTGCTGCTTTAACAGCTCCGGCGTGTGCTCTTTTACATACATTATTAAGGTCATCTGGATCCGCAGTTACAGGAGATGTTGAACCTGAAGCTGCACATATTTTATGTGCTGTCAGTGCGGCTATGAAACAAGCTATTGAGGGTTAGTTATCAAATTGAAACATAGTCAATATTTCTTCATAGTACTATAAATATTTATTTAAATTATAGGTCAAAATAATGATCAGTATTCATTTTTATTACCTGTTATGAAAGCTTTGTTGGAAAAAGTTCACGATTCGATGAATCTTACCAAATATTTACCAAACTTGCCTAAAACGAACATTGGGCCAGTATTTTTCAATGATTTTCAAACGTACATACAGGAAGAGGAGTGGAGTCACTTTATTGAATTCAAGGTAAAGAGATTTTTTATTATTCAAATTTATTTATTTTTATAAATCTTATCTACTAGTCCTTGGTAATAAACTTAAATTAAAATAAATTAAATGCGAATGAAATATACACATTCCCTTAGAGTTTGATAAAGAAAAATATGGATTTACTCTCTATATATATATTAAATACATACATATGTATATTCTATTGCACACTGGTTTAGATCGAAGTCGATACAATCATCAAAAAATGTTTTGACCTAAAAATACTGAAATACCCCTTGAAAAGTACTTTTTAACTGATGACTAATTAAAAGTTAATTAAAGATATCTTTTAGCTTATTCTGTAAAATACTGTACAAAAATAATTAGTAATCACCAAATTATGGCAATTGAAAATTTTAAACTTTGTTATGTTCGATGATTTCTCAAATTCGAATGTACTAGTAGTGGCTTGGGTGTTGATTGTTCGTTAAAAGATCTCTTAATATCTGCTGCTGTGATGTCTCTAAATTGTTGTGATGTTTTTTCTGAAAGTTTAACATCTGACATACCATCCACAAAATAATTAGGTGATAATGTATCCTGATTGGTGGGGTCGTTGGATATTCTTTCATTGAAATTATTGCCAGAGTCTGTGGAACTGTAAAATGGATCAGGGACACTACCAGCATAATAACTATGCGATATAGATTTGCTAACCATTATGTCTGGCGATATTACATCTGATGGATTTTCAGTATTTTGTTTTTGAAGAGTAAATCCCTCAACCATTTGGCGTTTATTAGCGAGGAATGCATCATTAAGGTTTTGTGGGGTGAATGCCATGTTACTACTTCTGTAGTTATTGTAGCGGTTTTTTTCAGGTGATAAATCGTATGGACTAGTCTTTCCAAAGAAAGATTCTGCGGTATTGCCATTTCTATTACTTGGTGTTGGTTCCGCGTTATTATTTCCAACCACTATTGATGAAGATACTTGGTTGGCAGAAGTCTGTGGAATCCTCTTCTTTTTAATTACTTGCCTTACTTTAGTAGTTTTAGTACTTGTTTCTGGTTTCGTAACTTTTCTTTTACGTTTCATTTTTTGTTCACGACTGTCTTCTGGAGCTATTGTCACGGTTTTCTTATCAGAAAAAGCACCTGAGTGATCATTGAAGCCACCAAAAGTGCCATCGAATGATGCGGAAGAATCAAAATCCGAGTGGCTTTCCATTCCGCTGTTAAATGATGTCGGTGCTCCGAAATAGTCTGAGGGGGGTATCGAAATATCTGGATATTTTGATCCTTCATAACTTGATTCTAATGAAACGGCACCACCATACGAGTCTTGGCTGATTTGAGGCTTATACTTATGTTTTGATCTGTACACTTTTGTCTTAGAGTACTTATTAGGTCGATATTGAGTGTCATGACTCGAAGATGCGAAATCTCCCTCTTCTAATATATGGTAACTTTCATCACTGTCTCCATATGAAGTACGTGGCGGTTTAGCATATGATTTCTTTGGCGCCCCAAAATTAGCAACTGGTTCTGGAGACCCATATGAAGAGGATGGAGGTCCATAGCTTGAGTCGGGAGGTTCACCGAACGAAGTAGGCTCTCCATATTTGGTAGACAATGGTGCATCGTAACTAGTCTGTGGAGGTTCGCCAAAACTTCCATAGCTAGAATGATCTTCATATTCCAAACTAGGAGCTCCGTAATTAGACGACGGTGGTTCTGCATAGTGTTTCGATGGTGGAGGTCCATAAGCAGGTTTAGGCGGTCCATAGACCGGCTTAGGAGGTCCATATTTCGGCTTGGGTGGACCATACATCGGTTTAGGTGGTCCGTAAGATTTTGACGGTCCCGAAGATTTGTACTTTGGTGGGCCATATACGGGCTTTGGTGGACCGTATTTTGGTTTAGGTGGACCGTATGCAGGCTTGGGTGGGCCATATTTTGGTTTAGAAGGTCCGTATGATTTCGGGGGTCCGTATTTCGGTTTAGGAGGTCCGTATTTAGATCTCGGTGGAGGTCCGTACTTTGGTTTTGTCCGTCTCACGTGAATTATAACAGGGGGTTCTCTTTTTTGCCGAGACTTGACTGCTACTTCCTGGGTTTTGCTGGCATGACTGCATTGTAACGTCACACAGATTACCTGAAATAATAAACAAATTAATTAGTGTTTTTTTATACGTATCAGTCTAATTAAAACAAGACGGGGAAATTTATGCAACGACGATTGTTTATTTTTTTGTGCTTGGAGTATCGCCGGCGATAACCCTGTTGCCAAAGCATCCGTTAAAGGTTTCTCTCTAGTTGAAGATGAGCACTGTCGGTTTCGTGATAACTCGGATGCCTGCTTTCCACCTCCTTTATGGTTTCGCTTGTTGGGGAAACGCGTTCTTTAGTCATACATTGTAGAATTGAATGAGATCTTTACACACATGCATAAAGGCGAGAGTGGTTACAAATTGACACGAACGACAATGAATGAATATTATTATTTCCATTTATTTAATATTACATCATGAAATTATCAAAACTATTTTGCCTTTCAATCTTCTCTCGATAGCATTTTATCATTAAACACTCATTTTTAATATCGCGTGACATCTTAATTGGAATCTGTAGAAGTTATTCTCAAACCCAAAATTTAAATACGATATTCGACATGTTGAAAACAACAGTAATTGTAGGTACCGACGAATACACTCAGTCATAGTCTACTTACTTTTGATCTCACTTAAATGATAATCAGTACTTAAATATATTGTGGACACTGTTTGCTTGTTAATTAACAAAATTAGGATATCGCTTTCATTTTCTAGAGTAATAAAAATTCCTGGTTACCATATTTGAATTTTAATTTTGGAGGGACATTTATATATCTTGAAACCATAGATATCGCATGAGTTACTTGGCAAACATTATACTGTAAACATGTTTCTTTTCATATCTTCAGTTATATTTCATAGTAAAATGATTAAATGCATTGTTATTACATGTCATATGGACTCAAACATACACTCAAATACATCTAGGCTCATTTTTTACCAAACACTACTTCTTTGACATGTTTAAAATATGATTGCGTTTTAATCGCCAAAGTATTGCCACAACCATTTTCAGGGGTCACTAGTTATGTGTTGAGTGAGGGAGACACACTTATGCCTTTATCGAATAGGAGAGAAGAGTGCAACAATACACGGTTTACACGACTTCATTATATGCAATTCGATATCTAATGTTTATATCTGTGCTTGATACATAAAAACGATTTAATTTTAAATTAATATACTCTACGTATTTCATATTATGTGGTAAAATGTATTATTCTATTTGAATTTTCGAACTTAACAGAACAATCTTATAACATAATAATATTAATAAAATAAAATTAATGTAAATATCAGACAGTTAAAATCAAATAATAAAACAATATTTTAAAGCTGATCGTTGCAGAGCTCGAATACGTCAAAGCACTTCATCAAATCAACTTGGACTAGATCTGATTATTATCTATATATTGATATATGAATTACGATAACTAAATATAATTGTTCTATGATACAAATATCACTTACGCTTTCTTCTATTCAGAACTCGTATAATTATGGTATAAATATTAGCAGGGCGTAACATTTTATATATTTAAGTAAAAGGAATGAAAGTGTTTCGATGATCAAGTAGATCATCTTCATAAATAACACGCACATAATATGAAATTTCCAACAACCAAACAAACATAAATTTATTTTATATATTTGAACTTTTCAAGTAATCGCTGCCCAACAAACCAAGCTATCCATATGTAAAATTATATGTTTAGGGCACTCGTAATCTATGTAATAATTTGTAATGAGGTAGTCAATAAGTAAGTGTGCCGGTAGATTTAACCGTGATTTCTCTTTTAGCATATGGGAAACGGGGCTTTCAAAAAAAAAAAAAAAAAAATATATAAAAACTGTGTACAGCCGTCAAACAACCATATTAATATTTTGTTATTTGTGTCGAAGAAGAAGTCCATCAAAACAAGTAGAAGAAGTAATCGTGTTTTGAAATCGGAACAAGATTTGAATTCACTTTCGAGATTTGCCGTTAACTTAATATTGCTTGACTCAATGTATTTTATAAGAGCGTGAATAAAAATCTAAATTAATTCATTATGATGTATGGATATAAAAATGTATGCATAAGATGTATTTTATCGTAACTAAGCCGCAATATTGATATACGAGGAACGGTTTTAACTATTTTTTTTAAACTGTACAAGATGAGTTTTGGAATTAGCGACTCAAATTATCGTCGGTATTAAATTCAAAATAATTTGATTAAATTTTTATTATACGAATACATTGTCATAATAGCGGAAATTAAGGAAGAAATGTCTAATCTCCGGCTCATCTCGCTGACACCCTTTCGTAAATATTATAAATATAATTTTGCGGTTTCACCCAACTCACAGTTATTTCAATTACATCGTTTTGCAATTCATTTTAAAATCTCGACTCTTTCCTCTTCGCAATATTGCCTTGTAATAAGCTTAAGATATTGACAATCAGGTCGGTTTTCACTCTCGGGATTCGTTTTTGAGCCGGATGCTTTTTTTTTAATTGTGTCGTTCAAAAAAACTTTCCACAGTACAATAATTTTATTTTGGCAATTATAATAAATTAGCGAATACGTGATTCCCATTTTGTTGGACACCGGTGATTATTCAGTGAAATAATCTTCCATATTAATGTTATCTTGTTACTGTATAAATTAATGATAAAAAAAACATGTTATTCACGATATAGAATGTTATAGACGAGTGCAATCGTTGTATATTTATATAAATGCGTGTGTGTCATTCATTCCATATGATTAGCTATGTGAAATTTATTTAACGATCATTACCTTACCATATTTATATTATTAGTTTCCGTCATGGACAAATGGTATTCATAATAATTAATTACTAATTTATCCGATTGTGAAACGCCTCATACTTTCACGCATATCCGTGAATTTAATTCCCGTAGACCTTAGACCTTTCCTACATTCGCAATAGAAAGGGAAAATTATTTATTATATTATTCATAAATAAAATTAAAATTCGTGTACTATGTTTTAGATTTGAATTTTCGTAATCTTATTAACAAGCTAATAAATATCAATTATGTATAACATACGCTTATAATAGTTAATTGAAAACAAAATTATGGATTCGTCTATTTAGAGAACAATATTATTTTATAGTCTAACTATTAAATGGATTTTTTTCATACATGTATTAATTATTATATTCCGAATATATATTCAATTTTTTTATTTGACATGTCATATAGTATAATTATTTAAAAAATACTCGATATTCTCTCTAATTAGCAGATCAAACGCGACGCATCTGATTCAATTAAAATTCCATTAAATCTACTTTTACTTAATTACATACTTTGAAATCAACACGTTATTTCATAGTTTCGATTTATTATTTGAATAGTTGTGAAAGTTAATTTTAAATACACTAGGATATAATAATGTACAGGGAAAGTACTCTTATCGAAAGGTCTTAAGGTTATAACGTCAAAGAAACTCCCGTTTTCTCTTACAATATATTATATTATGGAAACCTTTCGAGAAAGATGCTTAACTGTATATTTCTTTTTTTTGTGAAAAAAAAACTAACAGAAAGTTGCTCTTGACACCGAAAATCGTGTAAAGCTTGTTTGTTGACATGGAAAATCATTACACATAAGTATCAAAACCGGTATTGGTGCTCTGATTTTAAACAGTATACGAGCTTTTAGTAATCATTATGAATACAATTAGTGATTTAAAAGAATGGAAATGTCTTAATTATTAATACTAAATTAATTACAATTTAAAAGTGTTTTTTTTATTTTTATTGATAGAAATGCAAGGCACCTCTGTGCCAAGCTAAATGTAATTAAATTTATATATATCGGATTAAAGAGGGGTTTGAACACATTTAGTATTCGCTTGGATGCTCATGTTTAATTCATTTTATCCTTTTCATATAATGTGAGGTAGTATTTTGTAGTTTTTGTACTTACAAGGACACAGCAAGCTAAAGCTGTAGTAAGCTTCATGTTTGTCCACTCGTTGAAGTTTATGTCGCGTCGTTTATAATAATCTTGACTCTAGAAGAGATATATTTATATTCCAAGTGTTCTCTCGTTTACTTAATATTTTGCACGTGTATGTCCTTATTTAGAGTTTCATCTTCAGCACATGTGCACTTGCTAGAGTGTGGATAATGACTGACCCGGTTGATGTGTTGATAAGATTTTATATACCTTCGGGAGAGGAGAGAGTTTGCATTCGACTAGAGGGGCAGAATACACACCGGCTTGTATTCACATCGCAACGAGCTATACAATATATACAATTGGTTTGTCAGGGGTCCGAATCATCAGCATGCAGGATAACTGGATGCATAAATATAGAGATGGCTGACCAAGAAAATGAGTCTGAGTAAGACAATTAGTGTTGTCTCTGTCAAACTCATCTTGGTCCGCCACTTATCCACTTGTCCGGCCTTCTAATATTGTTGCTGTCGGATTTATTCATTCATATATTTTGAGAAGCATGTCAGAAATCTTTTATTCCTACTCCGCCATGGCGTGAATCCTCACATGATTTTTATATATTCTTATAATTATTTCAAAGAGCTGAACGCGGGATGATTGACACAAAAAAAATAAATACAAAAAAAATCTAAATAATTTTATAGTACTGTTAACTAAATCAATAAATAATATTTTCACATTCATCAAATATTATGGAGACTACCGATGATTTTTTTTATTCGGTTCGACATCTCAACATGAATTAAGATCTGCTACTAGAATTTAATTAACATTTACTACTTAATAATAGTCCATATTCCATTAATCAAATAATAAAAATATCCCTACATAGACACAACCTTATTATTTTATTCTAAACAAAACTATTCTATTCATATTTATACATATTTTTTAAATAAAATTTATGATATTTTATTTTTTTTAATATAAATTATTTAGAATTAAGTTAAGTTAGGCATCCTTATACAATAAACAATATTGATTAAGTTAATATTTTATTCTGAATGTACGAATGAAGTTACACCATACAAATTTATCAGATAGCTCGTAGCAATGTATGATAAAAACGGTCGTCAGTTGACAAGGTGAATGCCGCGTGAAGGCTTTTGAAGAGCTTTTAATTTTTCGCTTTTTTTGTATTGTAACTACTCACACTTTTCATATGATCTCTTTTTAATGGGTTTTTAACTAGACCTAGGTCGTCTCAAATATCGTTTAATTTTTTTAAATGACATTTATACTACTAACACCAATAAAATGTGCATAGTAAATTTTTATTCAGCTTGGCTTAATACATATCATTTATGTTTAATTTAAAAAAATATATGGTTTGTATTGATAATTTTTACATATAGATGTTCAGTGATTTTAGCGGCAAAAAATCAAGCCTGTTTTTTTGGTATCCATGTTCTAAGAAATTAATACAGTAGTTATAACAGCTGATTACTGAAGTTAAGTTACATTTTGTGCGGGTGGTATATAGATGGGTGACCATAAATAATTTATATTGTTCTAGAATGTTCCGTTAATGTTTATTAATCATTTTAAATTATCTTGTGTGACATATGAAGTAATAAATTCTAACAATCTAGTCTTCTAGGGCTCAAATGTTTTCATTGCAAATTAATCGGTATTTGCATTATAAATTAATCGGTAAATAATGACTGTATCGTTTTAAGTGAAACTATTTTTTCTTTTTTTACTTATCCATTGAAACTTGTGAAAATTTATATCAGTCTGCGTACTTTCGTTTTTGTTTGCACGGTGCACTGTTCAAGTCGGACGGATATTTATATTGACTGGCCCCAAAACTATAAAATTCACCATAATAAACATATTTTCATGCATCAGTAAATTGACTATGCGTGCCCTGATTTTAAAAATATGACCTTCCAACATATCAATTTCGTGTAGGTTTGGTTTTTATATAACCGTGCCTTCAGTCTTCCGCGCGTAAGGTAAAGTGAAAACCAATAGTTTGCAATGTGGTCTATGCGGCCACTTCTTCTAGTAAAAATTGCAGCATATTTTTGATATAATTCTCTCGTTTCGATTGCGGTTTTCCATTTGCAAATGATGGGGTAAACAAACCGACTATTATCGTAATATCAATCGAGTTGATTGCCCCGTGGAACAAAGGTAGCGTGTTGCTTATCTGCGACGGGCGTCATCTTTCTCACAATCTATCTCGGATATATGTATTGTTTTAGTACATAAGAGAGTGTTGCCTTTTATTTAAATTATGATGTGGCTGTTACATTTTTTCTTGTAACACTCCGTCCTTACTTTGTATCTCAACATTGACTTTTCTTTTCATTCATGATTTTTTTCCACGCCGCGCATCGTCTTACAAATATTCGGAGCGAGAAATTCACTAGCGTGTGAACGAACATATTTTTTTGATGTATCACTATCGATAATCGGTATAATCAGTATTTAAATTGGTGATCGTTAAGGAGCATTGCAATTCTAAAAAAAGTAAGTTATTTATAGTTGAATTAAATGGTATGATATGTTAATTAAATTAAATGTTTATTTATATAAAAAATACTTTCTATTTTATTCGTGTTTGCTTATTTTTAATTATTCGATATTACATTATGATAACTACGTTTACTTAAGTCCTTCACAGTTCATTTCCTTGTAGTCCAAATTAAAACAATAGGGGAAATCGTTTTACTCGCACGAAAAGTCCATTAAATAGTATGTTTACAGTGAATTCCTCATGTTTGCAGTATACCCTTTCAATTTTTATAAAATCATACAATTGCTGGGTAATTGAGCTATTTTTTAACATTGTTATATATTTTATTAAAATTCCATAAAGTAAATCTTCAAATGGAGTATAGACGAAACCATTGATATTAGACGGGAGGAAGTGGATGATAAATACCAAGCAGTTTGACAAAGGCAACACTAATTATCTCAATCAGAGTCATCTGCTTGGTCCCCCATCTTGATATTTATACTTACATCCAGTTGTGTGGCATTCTTATAGGCGGTAATGGTATAGAGTAGACCATAGTTGATTTCATATATGTGTATATTAAAGTGTTCATTAAACTTTAGTCATAGAGAAATGACTGTGGTTAGAGATATCGTGAATAATATCGTATTTAAGCGTCTCCGAGCACTAGTATAATTAAAAAATTTATACTGGTACTTATAAGAAAAATTATAGAAAAAGGTTCATTGTTCAATATTGCAGTTATTCTTACACAATATATATTTTTTTAATTTCTTCACAAGCGGAAACGTCCGATGTTTACTTTTGCTGTTGATATTTTTTATACTAAAGACACGCTATCGAAATTGTGGTTGCCCAGGAAATTCAATTATTTTTATATAACTGATATTGTTAGAATTGTTGGTTTGGTATGTTTAATTTATAATTTATATGAGATATATCACCGTATGTGTTCCTATCCTTGTTTAGATAACTTATCGAAGGCATGAATGGAAGGAAATGTCCAACACAACGTGGAAATGAAATCACGCAATGAAGTCAATTCAAAGATATTAATTTTAGCTTCTCTGAAGTCTTCTGTCGTGATTGAAAGGGCGTGCTTTTGTATTTTCAATAGCATGTTGGGTTAAATCGTGGACAACTTTCACATATAGTGAAGCCGGTCGTGAAAACAATACTGAGGCGGGTTACTGTCCACATAATTGCACTTTGTCATACATCATGGCATTGAAAAAAAAAATGATTTCAATCATTGTCTTTATTAATCTTGTACGGTGTTTAAAGTGTACAAGGTCGATTTAATAAAAATTGCTACAAACATTACGTACTGTGGAAACTTTTCTAGAATAATTGTGACGATTAGTAAGACATTCTCGCATTATAATATATTATGAATATTTCAATAATTCACTTGTTGTTAAATAGTACGGCTAAACACCGTGTAATAATATATCAAATTAACTAGACATGCAATAACTGCTCATTTATGGCATTTCTTCCTCGTTACGTCTGTTTGTGATTCTTTTATTTGTATTCGATATTATTTTCTATAAATAATGTTGTCAAACAGGGAAATCCGCAGCCATTAGTTCGCACGTAAAAACATCCAATGGACATTTGTGTCTTTTTGAGACACTTTTTAATTTCCTTCCTGCATTTTCTTAACTACCTTTCCGTTGTGGATGCTCCATTGTGATGTCATTTGCGGTTTTTATTTGTAATTACAATTTATTCTCGGTGAGTGTCAAGGAAATGTCATTATTATCGTCATTGTTTCTATTTTGCATTTGTATTATGCATTTCACACAAAAACCCGATTAAAACTGTCAATTATAAAGGGGCATCTAGAAATTTTAACATGAATATAAATATTCATACAAAATGCCTTATATTATTTATTTCGTGAATAAATAATGTGTAATTCCATCACATTGATAATACAATTTACATACTGTCACATGTTCAGCATGCTTTTATAATCTGATAAGCCACATTTCTTATGTAGATTACTTTCTAAATCTAGGCTGTTTGTTTTTTTTATAATAATTAATAATTATTACCAAATATAATTTATTTTCATGTCTTAATCTATTTTTGATGAATCTATATTGGCTACTTTCGTATCTTCAAATAATAATAATCGAATACCAAATCAAAGGGTCCGCCTCACGATTGACTTGGTTTAGTTTGAATGAAAAGTCTGTTAACTAAGACTAGTTTGTGCGTCTAACTTATAGTTATTGCTGTAGTAGCAGTGAAACTATCGAAAGTGAACTAATTTTAATCGACCACATGACCGTTCCGGATCTTTACTCATAGACGATTATTGGCTTCAATAAAGTGTCTTCTTTGTTGGTCATTTTAGAAAACGATAAAATCATCATAGACAATTTCAACTAATAAACGAGATAACGGTAATTGAAAAAGTTGCCAGTATTTTAAACACAGTGTATACAATTTTTCAATCCGCGCTTAATTATATTTTATTTGCTCCAAACATCTTTAATCTAATTTAATATATTGAAAGCATGATGAAATATTCATAGCAGTAAAATCATCTATAGAACAACCAAATCTAGTATGATCAATATTAATTACATTTCTATTCAATTCAAAAGCATGCACGTGTTATGTTCATGATTTTTGTAAATGACAAAGAGAATATTAATGTTAAGTTGTAGTTTGTATTGAGAATAACGTGTTTTCATCTCTACAATTTCCAACAACTGGTTTTCTAATAGATTTCCTCTCATCATCAGGTCACATACTGTGTAATTAATTTTATGTTTTGTTCTATATGTGTGCCATTTTCGGGTATCTATCGGTCATTTTCATCATGATATAAGAAATATGATGCTCTTCATTTGTTGGCCCACTAAGGTTATTCACGAAACGCGTATTAAATTTCCTACGGGGCGTTATAAAAATTTAAAACCTTAATTATAGCAATCAGATGTTCGTGCAAAGTCTTATCAAATTTATTGCCTAAGAATATTTTTTTTCATTTTAATCTTTTTTTTCAGGTTCGACCTTTGAGCATTGCATATGATCGAGAGACTAATACGTTAGTAGGAGAGCCTTTGAATACTTTTTGGGCAGAATGCTACGAAGCTTGTAAATCAGGATCTCAAGCACGGGCTAAGGAACAACTGCAAGCTAAAGGACATTTCCAAACTCAAGTGATATCCTCATTTAAAACATGGCAGCTGGAGGGTTTGCAGAGATACAATTCAGTACTGATGCAGCAAAAAGGACGAGAAGCACGAGCTGCAAATACTTGGGCTACTAAAAGAGCATTCCTAAAAGGACCGAGAGGAGCTTGGGCTACTGGGTAAGTCGATTTTTTTTTAAACTGACGAATGTCACAATTCCTCGAAATAATCCATTTACGAAATTGACTCGCGATTTTTTTCCATCGGAATTTTAAAAGTGTTTACTGTTTTGGAGTTATTTTAAGGTAAGTTGCTATTTTTTTAAAAATATTTATTGAACTCTGTTTATCGACATCTGTGGGTACACGTTTGAAATTTTTGCCACTATATATATAGTTTTCATTATTTATACAGTTGAACTATATATGTATGTAGGTAAAAAAATCAGGTGATATTCCTAAAATGGTCAAATCCAAATCCCAAAACTAAACGCTAAACGTTGGTGTGGATTTTTAGTTAATTATAGTAAACGCCAAATGTATTGATTATTTATTTGACGTTATACTTACGATATATTTGAAATATCTTACCCTTGTTAGTAATGTATATGTTATATTTTAATTTCAAGGTATATATTGTATCTAAATATCTTTCATTGATTTTGCACAATTTGTTTTGCTAAGGAATATTTCTAAAACTGACTAAAAGACGTTTACAGCATTCTAGCTGTTCTACAAGTCCAGGTATTTTTATTTTTCTATGTTATTTATTTATTTTTATGTCGAAAAGGCAAGGTAAAAAAAGTGGTTGTTGGATTTTTTCCAAAGAAACATACATAGAATGTTTTCTATCACCTAAAGCGAAATAGTATGCAATTCTTGGAATTATTACAGCTCACTTGATCATTCAGTTATATTATTGTTCAGGGTTTAAATGAAAGATTTGAATAGTTTTAATGAAATTTGCTTTATTTTTGTACACGCGGCTCTATAAAATTATATCTAATACTATTTACATTGTCAATATGGTATAAATCTTTCGTCATGGGCAGTCTTGCGGTCGAGTCGAAGCAATATCTGAATAGTCTGTAAAACTGTCTCAATTTTTGAATTGTCTTAAACATAATGAAAATACGCTAACATAACTTAGTATGTACAACAAACATATTTTGATGATTGAAATATTTCGATACGTGGTAATGATTGTAAGACCCTAGATATTTGGCACTTGGAGAGCAAAACGAATAAATAAAAAGAGAACATAGTTTTGCATCAAGTCTAAGGTTTACATATTATTGGGTGAAAATGTGATAGACATATTTATACAGACTTGACGGGCCTTGGGTAAGGATTTAATGGTTTTGTTAGTTTAACCGATGTAATGTCCAGCTGCGGCATAAGGCAGACCGGCCGCGGCATATGGGTATCCATAGGGTCTAGCATAACCTGGAAGTACAGCCTTAGCTACTGTAGGGATTCCAGGGATTAGTGTTTTGGCAACGGTAGGTACAACAGTCTTGGCAACAACCCCAGGTTCCTTGTGCACCACGGCATTGAATCCATTGACGGGGTCAGCTGTGTATTCGACAGTCCTACGGGAACCATCGGGTTCGATGAGGGTGTAGGATCCTTGGACTACATCTCCGCTTCTGGTCTCTGATTGGGCTTTGGAGTCACCAGTCAAGGCATCCTAATATAAAAATATGGACATCAAATATTGCACTATTTCTACAGTTGCTCGTAAAACTAGTTACCTGGACATCGTATGAGAAGCTGTAGTGAGGGTTGGGGTCATATGGTTCAGGTAATGCTACTTTAGCAATAGCGGGAGCAGCAACGGCTACTTTGGGATAAGCAGCAGGATAAGCTGCAGAGTATGCTGGATATCCAGCTGAATAAGCTGCTGGGTATCCATAAGGAGAACCGATGATGGCGGCTGATGCACATGAAAGTGCTGCCAGGAAAACTGCTAACTGCAATATTAAAAAACAATTAGCTTTATGATTACAATACTGGCATCACTATCCTTTTAGGCATGCAATTTTATAAGTGTATTGTTCAATAAATACTGACAGAGTTGTTTCAATGTATCAGTACCGATTTGGTCTATGATTAGTAAATACACCTTATATTTATAGAGTGCATTAACACACTTCATTGAATGAATATAATTTATTGTGCAGTAATAACAAAGCTATTAAATGGACGATTTATTTAAACAGTGATCTACCTAATTCTTGCTGATTAATATGATATTTTTTTGTTCATTTTGTACTACTTGGTGCTTGGACAAAAATAAAGCATTTCCTGACATTTGACTATAGAGTTACGCAGTTCACTATAGCTAATAGTGTTTAAGTAAAAATGTAGCTATCTATCGATACATTTTTAATAAGAGTGAGAGAACATTCGGACGGAACAAAACAATTTTAAAGCATATAATATTAATACAATGAAATACTATTTTTGAAATTTTTATTCAACGTTATAGTTTGTCCCATGAATATAATATTTAATTTTTTATAATTTATTACTGTGGATGTATATAATATAATGTTTTTTGTAAAAATCAGAGAGTAATAATAAAGAAAATCGTTGCACAGATTGAATACGTCAAAGCACTTGGACTAAGTTTTGTCATAACCAAAAAAGTTGCGTATTCTAGTTTAATGTTTAATCGAATCTGACTACTGATTCTAATATATCTATTTTTCAATGCTTGAATTATTTTAGCTGTGCAGTTGATAATAATATTATTGAATGTGTTGTGGAGCTGTCAAGTTAATAATGCCATATGAGAGAACTTATACCGCATTGATTTAAAATATTTCGAATGGAATAGGATTTTTTTTAATGTTGGCTTAATATAAAAATTATACTCACTTTGAATGCCATTATTAGTTGTAACCGCGTGTGGTTTGTAAGGTATGTTTATTTGTTAGAAGCCCTTGTCAGTCTATGAACTGTCTGTGATGAAGTTGGCTTTATATACAAAAGTAAGGACGCCTCGGGCATTCCACAGTCCCACGCAACCCCGACATATTGCCTCCTTCATATATCATTATATAAAATTAAATAACCTGAAAACGAGCCTCTATTTAAAAAAATAATTCAACGCCACCACCAAGTTAATATTACTGCGGAGAAGGTTTTCTTGAACCGCGCGTCGAAATCTTTCGCATACAATAACAAATGTGCTCTTCATACATGGCATCACTTGAGTGACAATTAAATTATTATTTATTTATCAATACCATTTATAAAACAAATTACATGTGCAGTCGATACAGTTACGCAAAAGTCTAGTATATTATGATAAATAGAGCTCAGGTATTAAAAATATGAACATAGTAACAACCTGCACTCACATATGGACCATTTCAAGTTTCACACAACCAGAATAACTGTTCGCGAACTTTAACTCGTTCTATAAAATTATTTACTTCATATAACCCACTTTCAACGCCCGTGACTCATCATAGTCATTATCGATCAGATGAGCTTAATTGCAATTATTAAAATATATTATTACTGTTTTCAAGCTAGGTTTTTCGGTCGCAAATCAAGTGTCATAATAAAAGTATTTTTATATAGATTTCCAAAGGTCGAAATAATAATATTCAATTGGATATTGCGACTAAGATTAGACATAATATCAATAAAATTCAGATTAATTTTTATTATGGTTTCCTTAACTGTAAAGTGGATTCTCAAATCCGCCCCATCAAAAAACTGTATAATTTAAAAAAAAATCATAAAAATTAAATCCAATAACAAAATTGAGTAAAAAAACCTCCAGATTGCATATGTATAAACATTAATAATAAAAGTGTCTTTAAAAAAAAAGCATAAAACCAATAATAAATATGATATTTTAATATGAGTTTTTACTCGCTTATGTGAAATTACAAAAGTGACACAGTTTAGTTAAACAGATCGCAAACAGGCTAAATTTATTTAAATTCACTGAATACCAACATACAATAAAAATCACTGAAAAATATTACTGCCAGTTTATTGAAACACAAAAACATTCAATATAAAATTATAATATTTTATTGTATCTTATGAATAGTATTTATGACACTTATACACAAGATGATAATGGGCGCGCCTTTGCTCTTTGGGTCGTTCAACTCAATATGTGCATTTTAAGTATCAAATGTGACACTAATAAATAAATAAATAAGGCTGTATTTTTGCATATAAATTACAAATATTACTATACTGAAAAAAATGCACTGGTCGACATTTTAACCGTCATGTGTATGATATACATTTTGCTTACTTGATAAATTGAATCTATTAATGCCCGAGTAAATGTCGACCGACAAACTCTTATCATGATTCAATAAAATTTTATTTTAATATATACCTATGATCGATTTTTAAATTCGTTGACTGGTCTGATAAATAATTAAATAAAAGTATGTATTTTGAAAATGTTCTAGTATAATCATTTTTAATATCTTAAATGTGAAGATGGTTTATGAGGGCTCAAGAATTTATAGTCTAACCTAATACATAGATCATTATAATTGTTATCGAGCTGTACAATGGGTTTTTGACAATAGGGTCATTTAATATACATGGTGTAATTTATAATTAATACCAAAGGTTAATATTTCATAAGTTTGTTCAGCCGGCAATTATTTTTATATTTAATTTACTTTGCTTGTTGTAATTGAGTGATCCCAATAATTGCAGTCCCTAATTATGAAACTAAAAATGCTGTTTTTATTGGTGATAATTGTGATCGGAAATGAACAATTTATAAGTAGTATGTTGTATGTGGACGTGTGTTGTATATTAAACTAGACACACGCGTCCATACTTCTTTGGAGACTGGGTAATTGTCATTCTCTGTTGCGATATAACTAGTTTACTAAAAGTGGCTCTAATGTGTCTGATAAAACTTTTTATCTATTGCAAAGGCCTTTGCCGCAAGCCCTCAGGACTTAAGACCACGCCTTGCCTTTGGGTCGCCGTATTTACTTTATCATTTTATGGTGAATCGTTGCAAATTCAATTTCCACACACATATGCCATACATGCATTATACTGCAAAAATATTTCGCAATCTAGATCAGTTTTTATTTTAAAAAATATATATTTTTAATCTAATCCTATGAATGGACGCGAATAAAAAATAGTTCAATACCTCTACCCCCAAAACCACCCCTAGCCACAGAACCTCACAAACGAGAGAACTTCTTGAAAATAATTACAACCAACTATAATTATTTTATAACTGACTTTTGAGGGGTAGTAGGGTATGTCAACTAAATGCGAAAAAAATATTTTTATTATAAATTACGTATTTAACAGACAATACACACGCGACAGTCTCTACTAAGTATTGATATTTTTAATTAACAGTAAAATTTATTTATTTATTATATTTTTTATTTAATATATTTTTTCACGTATTCCTGCGATACCTTACCCCAAAAATATTCTCAGTTAATTCAAGTCAACCCTGTATAAACGTACCTATGTATATTTGTTATGTAGATCTCTAAAGGGAATTTATTTGATAATCATTACGATTTAATCGAGTCTTAAGCCTTACTACTATTCTTCAGAGAAAATTCACCTAAATTATGAAAAGATATAATCCGTCATTATTAGGATTATTATATTCACCATATATTTCTCGCTCCTCTTAGCAAAATATTTGTAACCTACATAACTGTGATATATTTACTAAAAGAAGTTAATTTTATTCTTTTAATTTTGTCTTATAAATAATTTACAAAGATAGTAAAGTAAACTTATAATGTAAAATTTAAATGTTCAGTTATTAATAAAATAATACCTATAATGTTATCTTCAAAGTTGAAGTCGCAGAAGAATGTACTTACATATATTTTGCAGGAATTGTTTCTAACTATTTTAGTATTTTGTTCACAGGTGTCGTATTATTTAATAAAATATTTCTAAAATACTATTCATATTATTCTTTTATTTTATTACTTTTCATATAATTATTAACTATATTTATAATAGTTAAATAAATAATAATTATATTAATATATACCATTACAATATTATATTGTTTGTGTTTATAGTACGTAATAAATTACTATGCAAATGATCCACTGCCTTATAACTTTAATACTGACTTTAGAGAATGGAACATAATTATTTGCTACATTCAAACATATCCAGCTCTTAACTAAATTAGACTTCGATTTATTATAGCCCAAGAGACCAATTTATTTTATGATTTGGATTTTTATTAATAAAGCCGTTTTATGAAATCGTGCATAAACGTGAATTCTAGATTTAATAATATTTTGTTTTTAAATGTTTACTTATCTGAATAATATTCGTTACTACGTTTATCTTTAGATTGGGTTGAATTTCCTTTTCTTTTTAAAAATAACCATTGACTTTTTTATGAAAATGTTTTATCAGGATGCCTGATTTTCATCAAGCTTTTCATTCTCTGCATATATTTTTTTCATGCGTTTTTTTATCTTGTAATCAAATTATGAATATTGTAGTTATTCGTTCAATTTCTGATCGAATTAAAAAATCGATAGGCTATTGTGATTAGAAGATCGATAACAATATTAATAAAACCCCGATCGATCGTCACGATTCAGGTTTACTCCGATTTGTTGGATTTTAACTATAATATTGAGCCGATTACACAACATGAAAAAGTCAAAATAATATCTCCTAAAATGCCTCTTGATGTGCATAAATATAAAAATACGTACAACAAAATTAAATGAAAATCCTCACTAATAAATGTCGATGGGGGAAAGCGGATGGATCACTTTGTATACAGTGTCCTTTGGCTTTGATTACTCAATCTTGCCGTTTTTATATTCGATGTAAGTGGATCACGGTGCTAATTATTTGGCTTAAGCTGTCAATTGTGAGGTGTTTAAGAATTTCACCAAGTCGTCGAAATGCTCCCGTTTCAATTCATCGTGTGTCTTCTGAATCAAGTTACGCATTCATCGCTCGATCGTTCTCACTTTCTAAATACCCAATACAGACACCGTCGATATATTATGCATATCCTTAATATTATTATGCTGGAAATATGATCACAATACTCTCCAAATAATAGAGTACTACGTTCTACTACAAATATTTCATATAACATATTATATAGTTGATTCTTCCTGAAAATGATCCCCTTTCGTAGAGTTTTTCAACGATTCTCTGTGATATTAAATATAATAAAATCTTGAATTCATATATCCCACATTGTCCACAAAATAATTATTTACTGTTAATGTGTCTTTAATTAAATTACTCATAATCATTATATAATTATTTGAGATACCATCGACGTACAGAGATTTGTGTGATTTCATCCAATATTTTTCTTTGATTCGTAAAAATTATACTGGCACTAATTCATAGCCAAACTAATAATGATAATATTTTAAATTAATGGAATTTAAAATTATTATATCCTGAGTGTTATTAAGCAATTTAAAAAAAAATAATTCTTACAATTAATTAAGACACTCCTACCAATAAAAATATCTCTAAATGATAATAGATTTATTTAGACAGTTTTATAATAAAGTAAATTCATTTCAAATATGAATAGAAAAAAATCGGATGACCATTTTTTATTATTCATGTATTTATATACCGACTTCTGTTTTAATATTACGTGAAAAAAATTACTTGTAGATAAGAATTTAAAATAATTTCTTATTCGAGATTTCTTATAATGAATTAATGAATTTAGGTCGAATTGTGTAATGATTATAGAACAATTGTCTATCGAGGACTTGTCCGTATAAAGATAAGATCGCCATAGAGTGTAAGTGTTCCTAGCGAATGTATGTCAGCTTCACTTTCATATGGTCGACAAGCTAATTGTTATTCTCCTGTCGATCCTTTATCGCCTCATTTCTTCTTCCCCTCATGTCGTAATCGTTTGTAATTTCGCTATAAAAGCATTACATCCAACTGTTACATTTCATACGCTCTCTGGTGCTTTCACAGTCAACTCATCACCAAACAAACAAACCCACAAGTCTAGCCATGTCTTTAAAGGTGAGAATCACAACCCCTATAAGTGTATTTTAAATGATTATATTGTATTTATATATTAGGTCGCTTCAATTGTCGCCATCGTCGCCGTATTGGGATGTGTGGAATGCGGTGTTTTACCTTTCGCCCACGGAGTTGTGGGTCCAGCTCCAGCAGTACCTGTCGCTGTCGCCGCTCCTTTTGATCCTCATCCCCAATACGCCTTTGCCTACAATGTGCACGATTCCCTCACCGGAGACTTGAAGAACCAGGAAGAAGTCAGGAACGGAGACGTCGTCAAGGGTTCTTACAGCCTTGTCGAACCTGATGGTTCAGTCAGAACTGTCATCTACACCGCTGACTCCATCAACGGATTCAACGCCATTGTGCAAAGAGGACCAGCAGTTCATGCCAAAGCTGTAGTTCCAGCAGCCGTTCCAGCTTTCCCTGCCGGATTAAAAGTCTTCGGCTAAACTATCTGCCAATCGAGGCGACCACAAGACTGCTGCCCGTAGTTGTTAATTCGTTATATGTTTCTTGTTCATACTAATTTCGGTGTTTTATTATATAAAATATACCGATATTATGCATATACTGAGAGACTATTAAAATATATATATTTTTATTGATAAAACAAAAAAATATGAATTTTTATTTAACGCATGTCTTTAGACACAGTCACGCCTTATAGTGCAATAACAATGAGCTTATATACATACATATATAGAGATGCCATTAATACTTTAAAATAAGTCAAAACCATAGCAGGCACAGATGAGATGTAGCATCAAAGGTTTTGTGTGTCAGCCGCTTGGGGCGCTGCTTTTACCACATATCGCCTGCTCCAGCGTATAATATCGTAAGTTCAAAAAAAATCTCTGTGCTCTTAAGTCTTTATGGAACTGAGCCACATATTCAATCTGGTAATACTGCCTGTCACGTGTCACTCGGTTTAATTATTATTTATAAAATATAACAATTTACGATTGAATACCTTAGAGACATAAAATGTGTTATAGATAATGGATGAATCTACATTAGTTGCTGGTTAAGTAGGACTATTTTACTATTTCGAAAAAGTCCCACTTCATAGATTGAATAATGATTGAAAATCAACATTTTTTGACTTTTCATACATTTCACACATGCACATGCATACATTTCACACATGCAATATGTAATTCCATAAAGACTTAAGAGCACACAGATTTTTTTTGCACTATGAAAAAAAGATAATATTCCGTCAAATATAAAAAAAAAACCTAAACCCATTTCAGATTACTATCGATTGCTTTGCATTATGAATTTATATGTTGCGGCACTCACATTTATGTAGTCTCATCCAATTAAGTCTTCTAATAAACTTTGATGCTCGATTCAATGATAATTTATATGTATTATAAAAAATTAAAATTTTTAATCCTCGATGTGTAATAAAGTACATTTAATATTTTATATTTTATAATATATAGTGTCGAAATATGGTTTCAATCAAAATATTTCATTTTAAATGGCTATCGCCCTAGACGGCGGCCAACTTGACTAGTTATACGATCCATTTCGACATTTTGCAAAAAAAAACATATACTTACTCGTGTGTATCTTTATACATTACCTTAATAGGTCGTTCGCGTATTCTGACTATAAAAATAAAATGTCATTAATTAAAATTCGAGTGACAATTCACGATTCTCTTGTCAAATATATAGCAATTTGCAATAAGTTGTTAATAAACAAAGGCGAGATATTATATAGTTTAGGTTTCTATAGAACCGCACGAATTCTATAAATTGTACAAATGGATCGCCTCTCTATCGTTTATCAATTTCAGATATGGCATGATCTAGTACTTTTGCTCAAAGTCGTATATGTATCACAAATTGCTTATTTAGTCAACTGTTGATATATTCAACTTAACACATGTTAAAATACACATGAGTCTAAATCATAAATATGTTATATGGTCGACGAAAACCGATATAAATATTAATGGTTCGAATTCGTTTACTGCAAAAAGAGCAATTTTGTATTTAATATATATTTTTGAGCGGTCACCCTTCCATGATAAATCTAACTATGGAGCTAATTTAGCTGGCGGTTTGTGCTCCAGTTAAAAGGCCTTATTGACTCACTTCAGACATCCTTGTCTTTCTTATGCCATTACTATAAGTTAGAGTAAGACGTTGTTAACTTTATAGATATTCCGCCTAGGGTCGTGATTTTGCAATACTTGATACACGGTTGTTTCTTCTCATAGTGCATTTCGGTCTCTGCTGTACCAACACCATTTTCACGATTCTAAAACTATATTTTCATCACTATTTAATTAGGTATAAAACAAATATTTTGGTCAAAATACTGACCTACACATTTATTTAAAAAAATCATCAGTCCTTACTTCTACCTAAATAAAACTAGCATGCATTATCATATCTAAATATTAAGTTAGGTTAATTTAAAACGGTACCAACTGTTTTTTTAAATATTTTTATATACAATTCCAACGGTGCTATTAGAACCTTTTCACAACAAAATAACAAATTGTATTGATACGAAATTAGAACATCTGAAAATTTTATGTTATAGATAAAATATGTATTTATTATCAATTTTGTTCACATAACAATACCATTTACAAAACTAGTTTGGTTATTCTAGGGAGAAAACCTATTTTTGACAATTATTTCAATTAATTAAAAAAATACCCACACTTAATCTAGTGTTTATTAGACTATAATTGAAACCAGTATTATTGGAAGCTCTATTTAATAGTACCTACAAACTAACTAACTCAAGAATATTGGATGAATAAAAGCAAAATATGTAAATATTATTATTATCACAATTTCTTTATTAAGTATATTTTACAATAATTGTTCTGATACAGTACTTAACGAGGGTGAAATTAATCCCACATACATGGTCTTTTTACTTATTTTAAAATGATTATCAACATAAATAAACTGGGTAAATGCTATATGGAGAGGTTCCCATTTCATGAAAATTTATTTAAAAAAAATCGCGTTCGCCTTTTCTACTCCTAAAATTTTAAATATACGTGACGTAGATGTTAGTTGATAGATCTCTATTGTTTAATTTATATAATGTATATGGGACAGTAGATTTTATTTTTTGGAATTTAATCGTTCCACTTTGAGATGAATATTGTAGAATCTGTGATTAAAGTGTGGCCTCGATGATGTCGGAACCAGCATCTGAGTGGTAGTACTTCGATTAGGTTTATAAGGCAGCTCTTCTGAATGTATCTTCATATCACAGCCGTGGTTTAGTCTGATCACCAACGTTCTCACCAACGGCTCCATCCCACCATGTTGTCTAAGGTTCTTTATAATTATTTAATTTATATTAAATTTAATTACATTTAAAAAAATTGTGTAGATTTTAATACTGGCGCTGATTGCCTCCACACAAGCTGTTCCCTTGGGATACGGCTACGCAGCTGCTCCAGCCGTTAGCTACGCTGTATCTAAGCCTCTCGTAGCACAGCCTGTCTACGCCAAAGCCATCGCCCCAGCTTACTCTTACGCATCTCCCGTTTATCACGCAGCACCCCAAGTAGTCCACGCCGCCCCTTCATATGCCCCAATCATACAAAAACAAATCGTATCTCCAGTAGTCGCCAAGGTTGCCGTTCCTGAACCGGTCGATCCTAACCCCAAATATAGCTTCGCTTACGGAGTAACCGATCCTCACACCGGCGACTCAAAGACCGCAGAAGAACACCTCGAAGACGGAGTGATTCACGGAAGCTACAGCTTGGTAGAACCTGACGGTCATATTCGCAAAGTTACTTACACCGCTGATCATATCAACGGCTTCAACGCCGTGGTTGAGAGGACCGGAGCCGCCAAGGTTGTCGCCGCCCCCGTCGCTAAAGTCTTCGCTCCCGCCCCTGCCTATATTTCAGGCCATCATTATTAAAGCGGATCATCCCCACCTGAAAGAGCGATTTGATTCTACGTAGTATTCGACACCGAGTTACCTTTAAGTTAGTCACCGCCATCATGTGCATCTAGCCTCGTCGTCATATCTATCATCATCATCACGTTCATCCTATCATATTATTACTTTCAATACATCTTAGATTCAAATCGCAACCAATCGCACTGATCTTGTCTGCCACCTCGTTCCGTTTACTCAAACACGAATGTCGGTCGGCAGCGGCTTCTAAACTCATGACATCTCATGTTATTTATTATTTACGATTGTGTATAGTCATTATTTCATAATGAAATTACTTGTATACGAATATATTATTATTATTATTACACTGTATGAAATTTAATGGTGGCCATTCATTGTGCGAATGCCACACAAAATAAAAATAACAATTTTGCAATTACAAACATTGTGTTTCAATTAGTCATCTTTCGTGGCTAATATGACTACGATATTAGATCAAATTAAAAATAAGTGTTTGATGAAAATTCTTGTATATCGCTCACGGGTGCGAAATACTTTCACATTTTATCACAAAAATAACCAATTAACACTAATCAAGGTAGTAAACGATTACCAGTAAACACATACTTGGTGAATACAGTTATGCAATCATTGAGAATTTGACCTATTAAATGTTTGTACATTATTTATAATTAAAAAAATCATAATATGATATTAAAAAGATTAAAGTTAAATTGGCAATAAATTAATGAGATATGAAATATATATTTTTATTGATAATATCATTACGTAACCCTGTAATCGATGACTTTTTCCATATATGGTGTATGTGTGTCATGCAGGCAGTTGGTCAATCACAAGTCGCAAATATGAGAGAAATGTTTCAACTCAAATAAATGCTCCATAATTGATATAAATCGAACATGTGGCTCAATTTTTTTAAATCTATATTCACATGTTCATGGACTTCTAGAAATATAGAATCTGTACAAATGAGGGGAACATTTATGAAATTAGAACGTGTCATAGTTCGGTAGCACAATTGGTGGTTAATTAAAATTCATATGGCAAACTTATCATTTGGTAATCGGCATTGAATATATTGTTAGCGTTTGTTTGTTGTGTAAATCCTCGACAGACGGTCAGAATTCAATGAGACAGAATGACTGAAACTAAAAACTATCATATTTGGAAAAATTTAACCTGCGTTATACTACTACGAAATAGTAATATGTACATATTGGATTTATATTATTTGTATAAGGCATAGTGAATCTGTCTTATCGTTTATCAGTGATAATAAATTTTCCTCGATGAAAATATATTTCTTATTATGTATTTGAATTGTAAGTTTCAACAAGATTAAATCAAATCTGGTGAGTTATTAAATATACATATATATCAATTTTTTAAATAATTAAAACAACGTATCCTGTTAAAAAAACTTGTTAAACGACAGATTTTCGATTGAGGTTTTGATTGAAAAATATCGCTCATTTAAAATCTTGATGTTTTCTATTTCTTGTTCTCGTAACTTGTTCTTAAGTGTTTTCGTACTTTTCTAGTTGATTATATTTATAACTCAACTATTTTTTCTCTGATATTTTTATTAGTCTTTTATTTATTTCATATTTTATGTACCTACCCAATAATTCACTTCGAATTATACAGGGTGGACTAACTGAGAATATTTTAGGGGGTGGTAGGGTATCGTAAGAAAATCGAAAAAAAAATCAATTTTTTTCTATTAAGTTATATAAAAAAAATTAATTACGTATAACAGACTTAATATACACGTAACAGTCACTAGTGAGTACTTCAGAGAAACAGCTGATTGCAAGAAGGCGGCCCAAACTCGATTCCAAAAGCACTATTAATATTATTAATTATTTTTTAATTTTTAATTAATAAAAAAATCCTTCGATACTCTACCACCCCCTAAATTATTCTCAGTTTAAGTCCACCCTGTATATAAACATCTAAATAACCTTGATTCAGGTTTACTCTGTTTTCCTGGATTGAAAGGTAAATAAGGCGATTATTAAGTCGGGAGTTTTAATTTGTGTAACTGTTGTAGTTAAATAGATCACCGATAGGTAAAATCGACTAGTTTACCCAAATTGTATGGAAAAACGATAAAATTACAATCATGTATTACATTTTTTTACTTCTTGTGAAACAACAACAATCGTGTAGTATTTATAATAAATTATAATATGTTAAAAGACATCTTGAACGTAAAATAGTTGCATTGTGAAAATGAGGTTATATGAGATTATGCAGTGTAATATTCGAAGCGACTGGCTCAAGTTCACTTGCGTCTGTTTGTATCGATATTGTGCAGTATTTGTGGATTACGTTGTGCATAAATTTGGGTTTAAAAGAGTAAAGAGTGTTTGTTATGTGTTCATTTGCCAGTGACAGAATTGTGCAAGACTCACGTTCATTCCGATTCACCGGACGAAGTGTATCCGTAACGCGTTCCTACAATTCTGTCGCAATCGCAAACTATGTATAATAAATACTCTGACATACCTTCTAAACATATTTATATTGTATATACTGCTATGGATATTATATCTTCCATGGACTAATATATCGATTTTACAGTTTTATACATCTAACCTAACCTAACTGACGTGTGCTGTATTATCACTACTGCGACATGGGATACCCCGTAATTCTGTAGTGGTACTGCAGTATGATATAAATGATAAATAAATAAATAACTTGAGATTCGATGCCACTACAAAATTACCGATGAATGTTTTGTGCACCTTTTGTCATATTTATTAAATATAATAGATCTCATGTTATAATAAAATGTCGTGTCTTGGCACCAGTAACAAGTGGCATCTTTAAATGCCTATACTGAAAATTATTACTTTTAATTCTAAAATTCTAAATTATTCAATTGAAAAATATGTATTACAGAATAACTTGGTATCTGTCATTCATATACAAATATTTAAAAAATACACATATCATTTTATTTTAAGTAGATATATTATTTTCATTTTAAAATCTGCATTTAGTACGTCTTGTACAAAATCCATCGTACAATTATCGATCAATCAATCGATCAATCGTCCAAATTTCGATTAAAAAACCTTGGTGTATAGATATATTTTATGTTATTAATAAAAAAGTAAACATATCGCGTAAAACACCCGATGAGAATACACATTTCTATAAGGATTTTTTAGTCTCTTGAAAAATTTGATTCTTGTCACAATTGCTGTTTTTCCAAGTCAAGTTTTTAATCGGTTTAAGAAATTTTAACCAAATCTAGTCCAAAGGGTTGCATTATTATTATATTGTGCAGTGCTTCAATACAAAAAAAACTACTTACAACTAAGTCGTCATCATCTACGGTTAGGTATAGCAATATGACACTGATATTAAATGTGTTGTATGATTTAAATAATACTAGAGTGTGTGAAGGTTACACTAGACTAGATATGCATTGTTTTGTTAAAAGCTCGTGTAGTATTTTGGAGGGGTTTTGTCACCAAGAACAATAAGTATTTCGTCAATATGTCCGTCGCCAATTTCGGTCGCATATATAAATTGCGCTACCAGTGTCTTCTTCATTCATCGCTTGTTCGACTGAAGACTCAGCACCTCTTGGAAAATGTCTTTCCTCACCGTGAGTGCCTTCGAGTGAAGATCTGCTGTAATGTGGAATAAACGAATTATTATTTTCAGGTTTCAACCCTCCTTTCCTGTATGTTGATGGTTGCCAAAGCTGGCGTTTTAGCCCCCGTTGCTGCTCCAGTTTTCGCCAGACAGGTTGTGGCCGCCCCAGCTCCAGTTGCAGCTCCAGTATTTGCTAGACAAGTGATTGCCGCCCCCGCCCCCGTCGCCGTTGTTAATGAATTGGACGATGCCTACCCTCAATACCAGTTCGCATACAGTGTTCAAGATGGAATCACCGGCGACTCCAAAGCCCAAGAAGAGACCAGAGATGGAGGCGTCGTAAGAGGATCTTACAGCTTGATCGAACCCGATGGTGTCAGGAGAACAGTCAACTACTACGCTGATCCAATCAACGGTTTCAACGCGGTAGTTTCAAGGGATGCTCCAGTGATTGCCGCCGCCCCCGCTGTAGTCCCAGCTAAAGTTGCCCTCGCCGTCTAAGAGATCCTTCAAACCCACTACTAAATCTTCTTACTTATCCACTCTTACTCTTCTATAGGTCAATCTCTCACTCTCAAGTGCAACCAATGTACATTTCCTATCTTATATATTATATTAATACATGTATTTTTGTTATATTTTTTTTACTTTTATAAATATGCAATTGTTATTTGAAAAAAAAAACTTCAATAAAAACATATAATTTTTAAACATATGTTTTATTTTTATTCCAAAAATTTGCCAATGTATATTTTATTAAGTGTATGAATTATAATTGTTTAGAGATTATCCGGAACGATTCTGGCGGTTGTCAGCACATGAAAATCTAAGCAGAATGCGTTTGAAATTGGAACCTGCTGAAAGACCAGAAACTCACGAAGCTGCTGCAAGATTGAGGGATAATTTAGGACGAGGAGGAAGCTGCAGTAGTTCTCAAGGAGGGCGTAATTTAGGTCCACCTGCTGCCATACCTGCTACTGCTATCGGCATTGACGATGCTCTTCCAGAAGATGAATTTAGAATGTCCCTCGAGCCAGAGTTAGTAATCATTAGCCCTATTAAAAATAACAATCCAATATAATTAATTATTTATTTCAGGATACAATCCGTTGAAATTGGCAAGGAAAAAATGGTTGTGTCTCAAGAATGTGAGCTGATAACGTTGATGACAAAAGTTAAAGGAAGGCTTGATGTTACAACCAACTGTCTTTATTTCCATGACCTCAGTCCTGTCAAAGATGATGTTGAAAGACAAGATTTTACAGTCAGTATTCAATTATTAAAATGTTGTAAAAATATATTATTCAATATAATGTTTTCAGATTGCGCTATCACAACTGAGAGAAATTCATCTACGTAGATATAATTTAAGGAGAAGTGCCCTTGAAATATTCTTGATTGACCAGACTAATTATTTCTTAAATTTTACTACAAAGGTATTTTTTACAGATAATAACCATTACAACAGTATATAAGTATTTTTAATTGCAGACAAGGAATGGGGTTTTCACTAGAATATTAAGTCTTCAACCTCCGAATATTTTATATGGAAGCGGACAGTCTCCTGCAGAGTTATTGAAAGCATCCGGACTAACTCAAAAATGGATCAATAGAGAAATAACAAATTTTGACTATTTGATGCATTTGAATACAATTGCTGGTAGAACATACAACGACTTATCACAATATCCAGTTTTTCCTTGGATATTAGCTGATTATCACAGTGATCAGCTGGATTTAGATAACCCTGCATCATACAGAGATCTTTCAAAGCCTATAGGAGTTGTAAATCCAAAAAATGAAGCAGAAGTTAGAGCCAAATATGATAATTTTGAAGACCCGAGTGGTGTCATTTCTAAATTTCACTACGGCACTCATTATTCAAACTCAGCTGGAGTGTTACATTATCTTTTGAGGGTTGAACCTTTTACTTCTCTTCATATTGACTTACAAAGCGGAAGATTTGATGTTGCCGATAGGCAGTTCCATTCAATAGCGCAAACTTGGAAACTTCTTATGAATAATCCAAATGATGTCAAAGAATTGACTCCCGAGTTCTTCTACTTTCCGGAATTTCTCAAAAATGTCAATAAGTAAGAACATGATCAAATAATTAGTAGAATTTTAATAATTAATAATATTCAATTGTCGTAGCCTCGATCTGGGAATTTTGCAAGGAACTCAACATCGTATCGGTGATGTAGATTTACCACCGTGGGCTGAAGGAAGTGCTGAAAACTTCATATATTTACACAGAAAAGCATTAGAATCTGACTATGTCTCTGAAAATCTCAATAATTGGATAGATTTAGTATTTGGATACAAACAACGAGGGCCTCGAGCCATTGATGCACTTAATGTATTTTACTACTGCAGGTAATTTCAAAATATTATTTTTTTATGGACTCAATTCTTACCACTGTAATTAGTTACGAAGGTGCAGTTGATCTTGATGCAATTAAAGATCCAGCTGAAAGGGCAGCTGTTGAAGGGATGATTGCTAATTTTGGCCAAACACCGGCACAGTTAGTCAGAACGCATCCTCATCCACAAAGACTAACAGCAAGAAAAGCGGCTGCAAGAGCTCTAAGAGGAGAAGCTAGAACATTGGACTGTCTTCAGCTTCTGTCACATCTTATAATGACAGGAGTTCAAGTATGTATATTTAAAAAAAATTATTAATGAATTATTAAAATATCTTTAATTGTGAATTTCGTCAAGATTGCAAGATCTGATGATCCGATAATTTGGTTGGGAGGACCGTGTCGAGGGAGAGGTTTCCTTCAAGGCGGAGGTCGTTGGTTGGCGGCTATTTCTAAAAATGGCTTTTTGCATTCCCCCAACTGGCAACCTCATTCGCAAACCGGACAAGTATTAGAACCAGAATCAACCAGTTCTACAATGAAGTATGTCGTTTTATTTGTTTTTTTATCATTCTGTGATGGTAGTAATATGATTTTTGTTTCAGAGCTCGTCGTCAAATATCTATTGTGTGTAAAAAAGGCAGTGGGATTGATAACAGAGTTATCGCAATGACTTCTGATGGAAAAACAATGTACACTGGTGGACATTGGGACTGTTCTATTAAAATATTCGGTATAACCAGCAAAGTGAAACTTCAAGGATCTGTTATTCGACATTTCGGTAATTATATTAGTCAGCATCCGCACTACTTATAAGTAAATCTCTTTGTTTTAATATATCTATTTGAGATTTTGTCTTCTGAATTTCAATATTTTTTTTATACAAAAATATTAATAGTAATTTTATATTTATAGGAGTTGTCACTTGTTTAGCTTTGGATAGCTGTAGTGAACATTGGTTAGTAAGTGGATCAGAGGATAGTACTCTTACCGTATGGGAGGTTGGATCTTCTTCGAATATATTAACACCGAAGCATTCTTTATGTGGTCACGATGCTCCGGTGACGTGTGTTGCAGTTATGGCTGAGTTAGACGCTATAGTATCAGGATCTGAAGTAAATGATAATAATTACAATATTAATGTAATTGCATTATATAAATGAAATCTTTGCATTTTTAGGATGGAACTGTAAATGTATACAATTTGAACAAGGGAGAATTTGTGCATACTTTACAGCCAAAAGGTTGCCGTGGTACAAATATTTGTATCAAATATATTGTCCTATCACACCAGGGAAACATAAGCTTCATTGTCAACGATCAGGTAATAATTATACGATTTGTTCTCAATCGCCTATCTTAATAATATAATTTTTAGATCTACAATTCAATTCATGTATTTACTCTGAATGGAAATTGGAAAGCAAGTCGCAACGTGTGTGGTCGTGTAACTTCACTGTGCGCCGTCGGTGATTGTGTATTGATTGCCGATGATGCTGGCGATATTACAATATCAACAACACACGGGTTAGTATTGCCTTAAGCTAACGATCCATATTTTAATTATTATAAGTATTAATTATTATTTTTAGCCTAAGACCGGTTTATGATATTCCACTGCATGTGCCAATCGAACATGTTTTAATAACTCCTCACAATACACATATCTTAGTGGCATTAAGGGATGGCAAAGTGGCCATCATAGGTCTACCGCCGCCCAATAAGAATACACCGATGCCTGTGGAAAATATTTAATTGTTTGTATCTGTTTTTAACAAATCATAATTTGACCAAATATTTTGTTATTCAATAACACTTGACACACATTCATATTGTTTTATATCTAGTCCTTGAATTATATATCTACGAGTCAAAATTTTTGTACTTACCAAGTATTCACTATGTAGAATCTGCAATATTGATAATAAGATAGCTGTGTTGTTTTTTTTTTTATTATTTATACAGTAGAGACTCGACCGCATAGAAAAAATCATTCAAAATATTCTTTTATTTTTATTCAGTATTATTATGTTAAAAACCGAAAATCTGATCAGACTACACAAGTTAGTGATTATTTATAATTATTTAAATCACAGAGTTCCCGATATACATGTACATTTTCTTGCACATCTTGATTTATCTATTCATGTTTTTTTTCCTTGAAGTTCTACTGTATATTAAAGTATTTAAACTTGGCGTCCGGTTAAATATTCAATGTGAAAGTGTAATTTTAACATAATAGTCATTAAAATATTTATATTTATAGAGGTTGTTATTACGTTAATGTGTTTTCCAATGTAATTATTATCGTACATGTGATTTAGGAATTGAGCTTAAATGCAGGTTCGTTGAAAATAGAAAATGTTATAAGGTAATTGAAATCATTCCATTAAGTTTGCATTTTAATATTCTTAAGTTTTGTATTTATGCTCTGAATTTAGTGATAACATTGAGAGTTTGAGAGAAACTCATGTGTACTTAATACCATTGATAAGACATTTTAGGTAATTACGAGTGCCAGGTGCTATAAACAATATATCAGATGTTTTGTAGTGATATTAAATAATTAATATGTATTATTTTTATCCCAATTCAATTTATTAAACCCTCTAATGACATTTTTTCAAACACAATTTTTATCTTAGATTTTAATTTTTAAGACTCTACTTATACATCGAGTTTCTAATCTTCGCATTCCTATCATTTATACACTCATTAATTATTATTATGGACTTGATTTTCATTTCATAAAAAATTATATAAATAAATCTTATAGCAATATAGTGTATTATTAACTATGATTTAGTAAAAATAAAATTAATTAACCACATTAATTTGTATTTATTTTTTTCACCAACACTGCAACAGAGGTTTTCAAAATTAAAAGATATCGAATGATTAAATAAATTTATTAATTTAATGTTTAATTACTTAACATAAATGTATAAATATAATTAAACAGGTACACGATGAAGTTTTTAAGAGGAACAAAATAACAAATGCCATTTATGAAAATAAAAATCTTTCTACAAATAAATAAATGAATTCGGTTTGACCATGTGAATTTGTGTTTTAATTCATAGAATTAATATTGATTATAAATATTCTCTACATGATAATTTTATGTGCATACAAATCTAATACTTAATAGAAACGGGCTCTTGAAATAACGAAGAGCCTCAAGCCATTGTTAAATGTATACTTATTTCAATAAAATATATTAATATGTTTTATATCATTATTATAAATGTGTTTATAGTCTATATAAATAAAAATGCTTTAAGTAGGGTGTTGTGGATTCAAGAATTTACAAATCCCATGAGAATAAATGGTGTTTTACAAGCATATCTCGGACGCCGTCTTTGAGGGGTTGATTTTGAGTTTCTTTTTTGGCAGGCAATTCCCAATCGGGATTTAAATTGAATGCGAACTGCGATAAAATTCGAAGTTCACACTTTATCTGGACCCATCCGGGTGAATTCATGAATGACCATGGATGATACCTGTCAAAAATAATAGATTAATAAAATAAATCGTTGATCATTATCGGTAATCATTTACCATTTTTGAACAACACCGACACAAGAACAAAGCACTTCCAACCACAAATGAAGAGCTTGTTCATTTAAACCCATACAAACAAGGGATCTTAATTTTACATCCATCTGAGCGTGTGCGTTATCATGAGATAGATTAATAGCTTGTACACATCTGTAAAGAAGCTGAAAAGAGTGAAATTTAATAATAAAATTGATAAAAGAAAAACCATGAAATAGAGGCTTAAAATTAGTTGACTATGGAATTGATTCATACATGGATCGTAACTGACACTTATTAAAACTTATTGATTGAAAAATTAATCTTACATTTTTATGACTGTATCTATTCCAAAGACAAATTATTTAAATTATATTAATCACTCACTTCTTCTGGTGTCAAAACTTTTCCATCTTCATCAAGACGGTATGTCTTACACAGGACAAGTCGACTATATACGGAATTAAAATCTTTTTCAACTTCTCTCGAAGCAGCTTCTTCAATAAACAACCAAGGATGGCAAGGACCTCCTAATAATTACATAAAATATTAACAAATCGTACGATTCCTCAAGAACAGTATAGTTTACCTAAGAAGTTTGGTCTCCGAATGCCATGTAGGAGAACTTTTCGAAATGCAGGGGCTAAAGTGCCTCGGACGAGATGTGTAACTTTTTGTGAAACTGCATCGTCACCTGCAGAACAATACCGCTTGCTTCTTTCATCCAGAAGCTGCACAAATCTAGCCGGAAACCACCCCCTCAAACCATTTAGTTCTCCCACCCAACAATGCTCATCTCTATAAGACAATATTGTAATTATATCATTTTTTCTAAAACCCAATTCATCATCATCATGTCTTTCAAAATCTAAAACAAATATTGAATTGATAAATTTACTTATGACTTATGTTTTAACATTTATTTTACCCAATAAGGCTTTGGCTCGGCGCTTCCTATTTCGAGATACATTAATAAAGTTTTCATGATCAGTTGTATGACTTTGCATATCATAATTAGCCACCAATGAAGTTTGATTTGATAATTGAGGTTCGACGGCTAAGAAATGACGAGAAACCTAAAAAAATATATTATTTAAAAAAATGGTGTATTATATATATATATATATATATATCTGTGCATTCTTCACCCCTTTCTCAGAACATTAATAATCTTGAAAATTATTATCAATAATTTACATCAAACCTGTAAAATTGCCTCTCTTAGATCAACTAAGACTTCTGTTTGTTTGACATTCTTAGATTTGGCATCATCTTCTGAATCTTCATCTCCAAATAACAGCATTTGAATCATTGATTTATTCTTTTTGACTTGTCTCCTATTGAGTTGATTTTTTTAAATTTCAAACACTGATTAAAATATTTCAATAGTATTTATTACCTTGCTAAATGTTGTTTGGGGAGATTAGCGGCACTGCTTGGATCGCTTCCAATGAGAGCTCCAAGTTGAGCCATTAAATAAGAAAGATGTCTCCGTCTTTGGGTATCAATGAGTACTTGATTTAAAGATCCACTCCCGACTTCATCAGCTGTGGCGAGAAGTTCTTCGACATCATCTAATTTACCAGGTAAATCTGATAAAGCATTGAATATTTGGGCGGAATTGGACAGTTCAACTAAACTCGGTTCCTATAACATTATTTTATCATATTTAGTAAAACACTTTTTTTTGAGTAAAAATCATATTTTAGAAGCTTACCGTTATTTTCAACATGGCTAGTGTTATCTGGAATAAGACAATGGATCCATCCAAGAAAAATAGATCCCAGATTCTAAGTAAAATTTTCATATTGACAACATTGGCAAACAGCGTCAAGAACCAATGCAGCGTGATAAGGGATAATTCAATATCATGACTGCAAAGAACCTGGTCAACCGTAGGAAGATAGCTTGTTATTAGAGATCTCAAAACTCTTTGGTCAGCTTGAACACCTACATAAAAAAATATATAATTAATAATATAAAATTGTATTTACAATGAAGAAAATACATACCAACTAATGTAGAAGAATAATAGGAAGCCGGTAATAAATCTTCTACAATTGTGGCCATGGTCCAAAATGCATCTTCTTCTTCCATTAAAAGCAATAATGAAGCTGCAATCATTCCAGTGCCTTGGCAGTAACTAATAAAAAAAAAAATATTTTACGTATAATTACAAATATAAACTCTTATTCGAATGATAAAAATAATTTACCCTATTTCAGGGTACAGCCAAGCGAGGCCTCTCAAAACACGTCTCAATCTCGGGATTCCCGTGCTAGTGAAGCTAGAAAAGCATGCATTCGTCGGTAATGTGCGGACTAGATCTTTTTCAATTTGTTTAGAAGTCATTAATCCATCATCGCTGGACGCTTTTTCAATTTCTTTGTAACTCACATCTGATTGCAGTTTTTTTTGTAATGCCCCTGGTATAATAATAACAGCAATTAAAAATATTCAAATAAATAATAACGCTAAAACTACCTGAAAGTCTCATCCAGATTTGAGGGCGGAGGGAATGTGGAATACCTTGTTTTACCATGCTTCTTAATTTATCTGTCCTCGGTAACTTACCATCGGTACTCTCGGGTGTGAGATTCATTTCTTTGTTGGAAAACTCTATATGTGCTAGCCATTGTAACCTAATAAAAAGAAATGCATTATTTTGAAAGGTGTATGATAATAATTACATACCTCTGTTGGTCATCCTCTACAAATTTTATAGATGACAATTTGCTTGAACTTGGCTCCACTCCTTCTTCTTCTTCAATACGAAATCCAAATTCATCAAACTGATAGTCTGGTTGCTCACTTGAACCATCGCCCTAGTAATAAATATTTATAAATAAAAATACTGCAAATGCGATGTAATCGTTTGATTAGGATTTACTTCTGATTGACTAAGTTTCACCAGTAGGTTTTGAGGCCACATGCTTGGAAGGAGCGCTGAGAAAGGACCGCCTGGATTTGGATGCAGCTTCTCAGATATTTGGAGATCTTCCACCATATCTGATAAATCTTCGGCATCTTCGCAAAGTTCAGAATTAATTTTTTTCTGCAGAAATATTACATTTCAATTATCAGTAACATGCAAATCATAAGTTAGTCGTGTCATCAAAACATATTGTATTGAAACTAACGTCATGGTCTTCTTTCCCAACGTATCCCTCATGATCACGGGAAGCAAAAAGTGATTTAGCTATGTCCATGTTGATTGAAATAATTTTAAGTAGCAATAACAAGCATCATCCTATTAATAAACACAAATACTATTGACAGCTGTAATGACAGTTGAGCGACGTCACTTAAAATGTTGCCAGAATAAAATAAATATAAAGCCTCAAAAAATATAACATAATAATATTCATTGATATTTTGCAATACTACAATATTTTTACAATCTCAGACGTATACCAGCATTATGTTTAATCCTATCCCTCAATCGGGGTATTTAATTTTTAAAAGTTTTATGTTATAAATCCCCAGTATAAACAGATGTTTTTCATAATTGCTTTGGTGGAGAACGATTTGCGTTTGGCCTGGGAAAGTTACAATTTATTTTATACAGATAAAACGTTTTAGTAGGAGTGTTTCATATTTAAAGATATCATTTTCAGTGGATACCTATGTACATAAAAGCATCATTTTAGTAATAAATCAATACTTCCGTCATAAGGTCATTTAAATTTCCTATAATTGTATATATTCACATTGATTCGCATCATATATTTTACCTAGAGGTAGACTCGATGCTACTACAATAATAATATAATAAAAATGATAATATTAAAATGAAGACTCTCCGCTTTCATCATTCAAATGACGCTCGTTCATCATCACAATGGACGAGTTTATTGTATTGTTGCGATATAAAAACCCATTTTATTGCATTATTACGACCTTCTATTATATGTGAATCTAGATTTTAATCGCCAATCTTTCAGCTGTCTGCATAATAAAATGAATTATTATCGAGACGATTCGTTGCTGCAATATATTAGGTTCATCATCGTCTTCATATAATTTAAAAAAAGATCTTATATTATGATTGAATGCATAACACGATAAACAAATCTTTGTAAGGTCTCTTATTCAATTAGTTTGAATACCAGTCATGTGCACCAATTTAAATATTTATTTGGACTCCATCTCTGTTATTTAACAACAATGTTATCAAGAAGTCTAATTTAGTGATTCAATTGAAACATTGAAATATTTTTACTCAATGATTAAAATATTATCCAGGTGTTACTGTGCAAACACAATTCACGAAGCCTAAGTGCCAAATGTTTGATTAGCATAAGTTGAAGTATTAAAATAATCACTTAATATTAAAAAAGATTTAGAAGGCTCTTTTACGGTCAATTGCTTTAAATTCTTCTTTAAGAATATAGTTTGTACTCCCTCTCTGATAAGATAAATAGTTGCTTTAAATATAACATACCAACGAATTAATATTATTTTATTTTAAATGATCCCTCGAATACAAGGAAAAAATACTCAGTTTTATCTAAACAAATATCACAAAAAATGTTTGAAGATTCAAATAGAGGATTCGTAAATATCTTGTTATCTCCTTTAACCTTTCATAACAATACAGTATTTAATATTTTAACGTTTTTCCTACGATGTAATAAAATTAATATATATTACAATTGAAATTAAAATGAACTTACGTTTCCTTCAAGCATATTTGGTTTTATTTACATATCTTATGATTGGGTTAGTCGGGAAGTTAGTCATTTTAGTGTAATGTTTTTTACTCAAATCTGCGATATTTGCTTTGATCATTTTTAACTTAATGTCCTCGTGGACTTCTTTAAGAAATGTGCCAGGTTCAAGATCTAAGGCCATCTTAAGACACTTGTTTTGGACAATTTGAATTTTATTGATATGGATTTGTGCCGCAGTAGACCAAGCTGGGCATCCATACACGAAAATCGGTCTGATAATCGATTTATATAGAAGTAACTTATTCTTGGACGACAATTGACTACGTCTGTTAATAAGGTGTTAAATAAAATTATATAAAGGACTATTAAATATTCATAGACAATGTACATACATAACAAGTGAGCGACGATGTCAAAAAGATAAAAAGTTGAATTAAACAATTGGCCAATTGTTTCTCAGTCAAATTGAAAACGGCCGAGGAGCAAATTGTATAATGATTCTCTTGAAAGCAGACGACAAAATTGATCGTTGAATAAGTCGCTAAATTGTTTGCTTTGTAGGGATATTGCTCCCGTCTATCTCAATATAACACACGTACACATTGTGATTATGCAAATTTATATATAAAGGGGAGTTATCCTCGACCAGGATCAATATCAGATTGTCCTTGCCAGAAGACATCAGACTATTTGAATTCAACATGAAGGCTTTCCTTGCATTCCTGTTGGTGTGTGCCGCTGTCACTGTCCAAGTAAAGTTTCCTTTTATATAAAAATATATATTATATATTTGATAAATATTAAACACTGAGAAAGATCGATTGTCGAAACCAAATGTAAATTTACCAAAGTTTTGTGTATTCAACGATATTGGATAAGATAATGTTTATTTTATACTGATCGTTCGATGTATGATATTTGTACACCAATATGTATTGTTAACCAAAAATTATTATTTTTATAACATAGCTCCTTAGAATATGTGCAATAACGAAAAATAACTATTTTATATTAATGTTTTTTAGACACAACAACGTCTTAATTCATTGTCTGTCAGTGATCTTAAGTTAAGGCATACGTCACCGTAAACGTACACCGTAAAAACGGTAATAGAGTTGCTTTGCTGTACTTTTGATCGGTTTTTTGTTAATTAGTGTCTCACCCGAGGCTCAGACGAGGCATTAACTAACAAAAAACCGATCATAAGTGTAGCTAAGTAATTCTACTATCGTATTTACGTTGTACATTTAAAGTGACGATGACGTATGCTTGGGAACCATTACTTTAACAACCGCCTCAGTATTTACTTTACAATCCAGGAAATTAGAATAAACCTGGATCGAGACGATAGATTGGAATATTATTAATATTATTCCAGATCTCCCAGTCGTAATAACCAATCAAATATATTTGAATAGTTTTATATTTACATTGTGGAATTATTAATGGATTAAATAGAAATATTGTGGTATTAGTAGAAAAGGAATTTCGAATATTACTTTTATATAATATAATAAATCATGAAGGAAAATCATGCTTTTTGTGCAATCACTATAGTCAAAAAACCGATGATTGTTTTAGTTTGGACTGGTAAAAAGATTATTTTGTGTTAGGCTGTTAATTCAAGTTTAGTAATACTAATTGATATATTGTTAGGTTAGGTAAAATATTCACTACTTTATTCTATGTTGAGTTATTATTATCTACCGATATGAGCTATCCATTTTAAGAGACTTATTAATAAAATATTGATGTATTGTTTCAGGGCTTGACTGACGAGCAGAAGGAGAAACTAAAATTGCATCAAAGTGAATGCTTGGCAGAAAGTGGAGTCGATCTAGCAGCCCTTCAGAAACTACGCAGTGGAGACTACAAGATCGAGAATGAACCACTGAAGAAGTTTGCCCTTTGCATGTTGATCAAGTCGGAATTGATGACCAAGGAAGGTAAGTTCAAGAAGGAAGTCGCCCTGGCCAAGGTTCCTGCCGAAGAAGACAAGGAAGCCGTCGAAAAGCTGATCGATGCTTGTCTCTTGAACAAAGGAAACACTCCTGAACAATCTGCCTGGAATTATGTCAGATGCTATCATGAGAAGAACCCCAAGCATCCTATTCTGTAAACGATCCAACTCATCTCTTTTTATATGGAATTGAATAAACAATGATACATGCAACCCAAACAATTCTTTATTTTTAAACAACCCAATCTAACTATTGTCTCAGTTTGCATTTGAATGGAAATTTAATTCAATATCATATTATATATGGTGGGTAAACATTTTAACATAATTCAAATAATGTGTACTTGAGACGAGGGAGAAAAAATATTTACTTAGATTTTGGTAAACATCATCACACCGAAATATATTATATCTACACTACAGAGCAAATATAAATATTTTAGAATATCGTATAAATAGCCAGAATTCGAAACATCAAGTCAGTACCGAATCAGATTTTCACTGAAGACTGTTTCTCACATTCTCAAAATAATCAGCAAGATGAAGGCTTTCTTCTTTGTAGTAGCATTGGCTTTAATTGCCTCAGCCTCGGTAAGTACAATATTTTTAATAAAAATCAGTATAAAGGTATATAAATGCTTAAATATTTTCGCCTGTTTTCCTTACTCAATTAATTTAATTTAATTTGAGTAGCCTTTGCCGTTTAAAACCAAAATGCGCACACGCAGCGAATTTAAAAATGGTTTAATATGTTTTTTTCATTAAATGACTACTTTAAATTATGGTTAAATTAATGAGTAACTATCTGACTATATTATTAATATACTTATTAATGATTTAATTAATACATCGCAATAAACTCTTGCGCTGAATGTTAAATATCGCGTTTACTGGTAGTGACTCATGTATGTATCGAATTTGGGATAATTTTAGGTATAACTGTGTGTTGGAAGAGATTTATTGTATTTATTTTTATATTAGGCTTTGACTGAAGAGCAAAAGGAAAAACTCCGCAATCACTCCAAGATCTGTATGGAGGAAACTGGCGTCAGTGTTGATTTGGTGAAAAAAGTTCGCGGTGGAGATTTCACCGTGGAGGATGACAAACTCAAGGCATTCACTTTCTGCGTACTGAAGAGATCTGCTGTGATCAACGATGAAGGTGTTGTTCAAAAAGATGTGGCCATTTCTAAGGTTGAAGAATCCATCAGGGAAATAGTCGGAAAGGCCATCGATGCTTGCATCAATAAAACAGGAAAGGACAAATTTGAAACTGCCTGGATTTACATGAAGTGCTACCACGAAGAGAGACCCAGCCATGACTTCTTTTAAATGATTTCAATACATTGAAAACAAACTGACAAATTTGACCAACGCATTTATATCATAATAAACCACATCAAATTATAAACCTGTATTTTAAATTTAATCAAGCTTTTGATCATACCTACGTATCATCTGATCACATCGAATCGATTGAGACAATTAGTGTTAACTCTGTCAAACTCATCTGCTTGGTCCGCCATCTTGGTATTTAACCATCCAGTCGAATGGCCTGGTAATTTATAGATGGTATTACATGTTTGATCTATAAACTTCAAGGAATTAATTGACCCAATGAGACCTTATGTGTCGCCTTACAAAACCAAATTATTTATTAATCACACAAGATTATATTTAATTAAACGTCAATAATATTATAATTAAATTCAAAGTTGATCATTATTATTATAAAAAAAACTACCTTATTAGGTATTTTTGTGATAGAGAAAGATATTTTTTTGTAGAAGAATTGTATGGTTTTAATTTTATTGACAACAAAATCGTAAAAAAAGTCACCCACCAATAATTAAAAAAATTATTGCTTATTAACATACTATAAATATACGGATGTTAAATTGAATACAAAAAAAATTATGCATTGCGATAATTTTTATTTATGAGAATGAGATAACTACAATAATGCTCTTAATCATATTTTTGAATTCTTCAAATAGTTACGTTGACACAAAGTAGTAATTAAAAGCATTCCGCAGACTAACAACAATGCAATTCTTATGATAACACCCGTTTCAAGTTTTTAGAAATTTCCTTTTTTACATCCAAGTTTCAGTATATAAAGGCCTATGAAGATTCGAAATGTATTCAGTTATTTGAAAGCAAATAAACTATTTACAATGAAGTCAGTTTGGATTTTCCTCGCCCTCGCCGTCGTCGTCTTTGCCGTGAGTATTTGTTATATTTAATATTTAAGTTGTAATTAAACTACTTATTAAACTGTGACAGATCACCAAGGAAGAGAAGGAGGAAGCCCTCAAGAAGTATAACAAGGAATGTGTGGATGAAACCGGGATTGACCAGGAAGAGGTAGACAAGATGCGCAGTGGAGATTACTCCAACAACTCGGAGGTCAACCAGGACTATATCTTCTGTATGTTTAGAAAGATGGACATCATCACCGAGGATGGTGAATTCAAGAAGGACGTGGCCATGTCTAAGTTGTCTGATGATGAAGACAAGGAAAAGGCCGAAGAAGCCATCGATGCTTGTATGAACGAGAAAGGAGCCAGACCTCAAGAAAATGCCTTCCTCATGGCCAAGTGTTACAGCGAAAAGAATCCAGGACACAGCTTCTTGTAAACCCGACAACTTTTATTATAATACTGTATTGCTCACTTATTAATAAATTAAATTAAATTCATACTTGTATTTCATTAGAGAATATTTTTGAGTGTTGAATCAACAGCGGAATTCGAGACCTAATTAGACATTATTCAAGTTGAAGTACTCTTAATTATAAATTAGTCGTCTACTCAATCCAAGTTCAGTAAAGAGACAAATTATTTCCAAATATTCTGCTCTTCATTATATACAGGATGAACTTGAATTGACTGAGAATATTTATATAAGTATTTTACAATGGATTTAAATACTAAAAAAATACCTACATTAAAAGACAAATTTTTGAGTAAACTGAATTTGAAACCTGGGAAAATCTTATTTATAGTATTTGCAAGATTTTTTCAAATATTACTATCCATATATTGTGACAATTACTAAATGTAATACTTATAATGCATACTGTTATAGTACAAACAAGACATAGAGCCTAAGTCACCTTTAAATAAAATAATAAAAATATTATTTTGAAGAAATGAGACAATTAATGCACACAACACAATAATGATAAATTACTGCACAATCAATTCAAGAAGATAATAATATATCACAGAATGTTGATAAAATAATATTTAATTAAAATAGTTTTAAATATCATGGGGAATAACTAGGAAATCTATCAAAGCTGTAAACAACATGATTAATGTTGTTTACAGTTATGCCGAAAAAATAAAAAATCCACACTAACCAACTATTATTGTCATCCATATTTTGAACAAAAGCCACAGTAATAAAGATATATACATATATTTTATCAACAGACTTTTTATATTATAACCAAATATTAAAGATTCAAATCCCACCTAACTTAAAAACAAAATTTCAATGGGCTAATATGATTGAGGTATAAATTAATAAATTCATGCAAAATATACCAAAACAAAAACATTTAGTATAAAGCCACTCGGGGCTTTCACAATACATAATATTGTCGAGTCCTCTTTTATTTTTCATCATTACCTTTTTACAAATAAAGTCCTCCATAATTATACATATAGTTGGATTAGTGTCGGATTCACTCGTTTTCAAAATCCATATATAAAAAGTATTAAACAGTATTTTTTTTTAATTCAACATTTTGATGTTGGTCAGTTAAATTGTAGGGTGCATAAATACATATTGATATCATTAATTCATAAAATAATGATAACTATAAATTTCCTGATTTGAGATAATTTCTCATCGCCAATTATAGTCCAGTTTCTTCAGTTGAGTTTCATTTTCATGATGAAATCGATCAAAATGTTTTATTTAGACTGTTGCCAATATACAAAAAGTTTCCGAAAGCCAAATTTTCATTTAACTATTGTTGAAGAAACTGGTGCTAAATGCTTCATATTTATATAAATAAAATATCTCATAGTTTTTATGATCCTTATTCTGAATGAATCATATCCTAAGCGTATTGTCGATACAAATAGAACTGATTATAATTACAATTTAAATCGATTCAACCTCAATGTTATTATTTTCCGCATATACATATTTAGCAGGTCAACATCTTTTTCATCCGGATTCTATACTGGATTGCCTAGTACATATTAAAACCTTGACTGCACAGCTGTTGCACTTTATGGTCAAGTGCAATTAATTATATTTAATTGCCATTCGAGTTAAAAATAACACAAATCCACTTATTATGTCTGCGAAACATCGATAGAAATTATAGTTATGCATTTAATCGGAAATGTTATTGGAATTAAATTGTAAACACTTTATAATCATCATAAGCAGATTTACACGGATATCGCTGTTGGTAGAATAGAGTATCACTATTCATATGGGTATTAATTTTTTTGAGAAGAGAGCTGCTCTACTTTACTGGTTTAATGCCTTCTGCATATATTTCAAATGGATAAAAATAAAAAAAACTGAATACAAATTTGACAATCAACCATTTAATTGAATTTTTTTAAATTAGTACTCACTGAATAAACAGCTTCTGATTACTGTCATCGAGTATAATTAATCCGAGAAAACGATTTTGATGTGATTACCTACACCAAGGAAAATGCATTGATCTATAATATAGTGGGAGAGTTGTCAACCTTTGCATTTATTTTTCCTTATTTTCCACAATAACTGTGAGAAATATACACTGATCGACCTTAAACGAAGTTTGTATATAAAGTGTTGCTATTTCCACAGACAGACATCAGTTCTCGGTCTTCTCCTATTCAAAGAACATGAAGTTCCTCATTGTATTTCTTGTGATAACCGTTGTTTCTGTGCAGGTAAATTCACTTCAAATAATAAATACTTCACTCTATAAATGCTGGATATTAATTTAATATAAATATTTTATTTCAAATTTAACTGGACTTTCATAAATATTTATAGGTGCTACTGCTATTTTAAAACATTTAATAATATTCATAATTTCCTATTTAGTAAAGATAACAATTTATACTAGAGTTTATATTTATGAAAAATAAAGCCTCTCAATTAAAAATTCATTTTGTGGTTGGTGTAAATTAATATAAGTCTATTCAATTATTTCTGGCAAAGTATATATCTAAAATGTATGACCTTATTTGACCAATTATATATAATAAAAGATTTAGCTGTAAAATAAATCTAACCAATAGAGTTTCTGTTAAATATTCTTAAGAATTAAAGAAAGAAGGTAAATTGTGTTTGTAAATGTATTATTGGAGACAGACTTTCTGATTTTTTTTTCTTCGATTGTAATGGTAATTAAAATGTACCTTAATTTAAAATCACATGGTCTACAAAATCCTTATTTAATATAAAGCCTAATCAATTATTTATAATTTCTCATTTAGGGCTTATCCCTCACACCGGAACAAAAAGCTAAAGCCAAAAAATATCAAGCAGACTGTGTGGCGCAGACCGGGGTTAATACGGATCTCATCAAAAAGGCTCACAAAGGAATATTTGTTGACGATGACAAGCTTAAGAGTTTTGCATTGTGTTTCTTTTTGAAAGCAAACTTGATCACACCACAGGGAGATTTGAAAGAAGACGTCGTAATGGCCAAACTACCTCCAGGTGCAAATAAGCTCGGTGCTAGAGTTGTGTTGGAGATTTGTAAAACACAAAAAGGAAAGAACCCAGCCGATACTGCTTGGTTGATATACAAGTGTTATTATGAAGCCACTCCCAATCATGTCACACTCTTTTAAGCCTAATAAATATACCTAATTAAGATTAAATATCATTACGAGATTGTGATAGTAGTATGACACATTTAAATACATGAAATTAAAATCTCGTTTGTGAATGTGGTCGGCCAAGTCATATTATGTTTTGTTTGTGATTTATTTATTTCAACGAATTGTAATTTAAAATATAAGAGTAAAACAACATAAGTCTTTTTATATTAAGTGGATTCTTTTTCTATCATTATTTGTGATAGTAACATTCTTTTATAGACAATTTCTCAACAGAAGGAAATATATTTCTTTGGATATCATGCAATCTATTAGATCCTATACACAAGACAATGGTCAATTGTATGTTGACATCAGTTACATAGTGGACTTTTATTATTATGATAATTAATTACAATAATAATTATTTGAAAACAGAAAGTTTTTGTTTTTGACAGTTATATTGATACAAATCGCTTGGCTACCTTCGTCTCCTCGTGAGGATATTTTTCAAGCCATTTTAATATTAAATGCTTAATTTATAGTTAAAGACACACACATTTAGATGTTTTCATTAGTAATAGTGAATTTACAGTGAGAGTATTATATATTTACAATTAAAATAAATGGAAATAACAGTGTCTTATTATAGTATAAGTTAAGCAGATGTCCTACTATTGGTAATCAAGTTAAAATGTATCATCATAAAATTAAGGTAAGCTAAAATTCAGTTAATATATTTTTATTTTTACAACAGTTACATTTTAAATTAAATACAGTCTAATATTGATACATCATACTTTGGAATTTTTTTGTTGAACCAAAGTATTCTCAATATTATTGAAATGAACCTCAATACATCAAAATTTTTTCATTACCTTCGATATTCGATACGTCAAGGTTTCACAGTTTTTAAATAATAATGTACACATTAACAATATTGGTAATATAAGTTATTCTTCCGGCGTTAGTTTTGACTTTATCCTTTTCAAATTCTCTATATTGTCACATACAAAATTTAATTTATTTTGGATATTCACACATTCGACAATATAAGATATTGCATTTCGGAAAATTTCTTGCGCTTGATGTAAATTCTGAGGAACCAACACACCAAACCATTTGATTGGATTAATTAGGTCTGTTGAATTATCTGGATTTTTAAATACAACATTGTATTCATTATCTACTTTATCTACCGTGGCCAATGCACTGAAATCTGGGGTATTTTCAGTTGGAAGTTGAAGTGATGACACTGTTTGTTGGCCAGTAATGTAACGGGACTTAGCCAAATGAATGCTGCCATTTCCTGTTACTTTTTCAATATTCATTTCACACTGCACTTTTTGTTCCATAAGTCTAAGCATCTCAAGGGAGAGTTTGTCCAGTAAAACAGATACTTCGTGTCTGTCAGCTACCATGACTGAAATGTAATAAAAAAATGAATTGTTGCTTTTAAAGAGATAATTATCGAAATATTTCACTTGAGTATTGTGATGTAGATGAACAGTCAGTGGATTGTTTGACAGTTGTATCATGTGACGTTAATCAGAAGTGTTGCTATATGAAAAATTATTGAAAACAATTTATTATCAGGTCCCATCGAAATTATTCATAGTAAGATACAAATAAAAAATATACGTAGATTTAACTGTTTATAATTATCCTTTTAATTATTGTTAAATATTTACTTTTTTATAGTAATGATAGTTGCTAGATGTCACTACTAAGCTGATTTCAGAATACAACTTGTGTATCTTGAAATATATGTATTTGCCTCAAATGAACGAATTTATTTAAATCAGTGGTCCTTAAACTTATTTGAGTCATCGTGAACTTTCATATTTATTTATTTCCATCGTCCACCTTCAAAATAATATATTTTTATTAAGTAAGTACGTAGTTATTTGTAAATAAATTATACTTTTCACTAAAATATCACTTAGCTAGAAATATTTCCGACATTGTTATTAAAATGTTGGAATTCTTAGATTGAAACAAAAATGAGAGGTATTGAATACCTATCGAATTTATTTAATGGATATTTTTAATCAAGTTAGATTCCTATACAAGGGGAATTTTTTTTCAATAAATGACAGGAAAACGATTTATTTTCTTTAGAAAAATTGATAAAACTAAGGTACTTGTTTTCTTCTATGATAAAATTGCCCACCTCTAGAATATCTGCATTAGATAATTGAAGCTCTCACAAAAAATAATATTGAATAATCAATGACAAATAATAAAGGAGAAGATTCATACTAAATACACATTAGAAATAGTATGTAAATTCGAAACTAATACATATTAAGATTAAGTTTGTTTTTTAATTTTTAAAAATAACTACAATGTATCCGTCAAAACACGCACAGCAATAATATTCAGTAGTGTTTGTCATGAAATGTGGAATGTATTTAAGAGTTAGGGGAGGGCGAGAGGGTTGACCATAAAATGGGGTGTAACAAGGCTTACCACTCGCGACTTCGAATAAATTATTGAAGGTTTTACATTCTTCGCAGGCCAAATATTCTTAAGAACTAATTTGGTACAATGCCAACGATAGAAAATGGCTCTTAAAGAATTCAGTTGCATCGCTGAAGATAATGGACGAACCTTGGCTGATCCATTTCATGTATTATACATTGCACTTTTAACAATTTCAACAGCTCTAAAATGTTTCATTTAAAAATATACATAAAATTCCATGAATATAGTTAATTAGCCCATACAATATGACAATTATTTTATTTGGTCAATATTGGACACTTTGATGTCCTCTATATGTGTTTGATTAGAAACACTAGACAAGGCACACAAGGAAACTCATTAAGTAGTTCTAATGCATTGTTAACTTATTCTTTGTATTCTAGTAAAGGGGTGGAAATTCTTAGAACAGAAAACTGCTATGAAATGGGGGAATTTAATTAACGATAAATAAAAATATCAATCCTACTTATATCTAACTCCGATTTTCTCATACATTTTAAATTCAATACATTCTCAACTCATTTTCAATATAAACAGATAGAAAGACAAAAGTTATTAATATTATTATTTTAAAATATGAAATGAATAGCAAATTAACGAAATAATTTTCGCATGTAAATATTAAATTGATGCAATTTGTTTTATTCTAAAATTAATATTTATGAAAAGTACTTAAATTTTATTTAAAAATGCAGAAATAAAATCGTTATTATTGATTTCATACATTTAACATTGAATTAAATTATTATTAGTTAAAGAATAATCTATAATTACATACTTATATTGAATAGCCTGATATTTTTGATCTACCGTTTTTATTTTCGTAATTTTATCATTAATATTTAAATTGTGAAATTTCTAAAAAGATGAAGTGAAAAACCCAAATGTCTATGTGTTTTTATAAATGCTTTTTGAGTACTACTAGGTTTTTTAATTTGAAAGATCTCATCTAAAAAACCCAGTATGTACAATTTGACCTGTTATTTTAAAGAGTAAATTAGTCAATTTAATAGTTATTAATATTGAGTTAGTTGAAAAATTACGACAATATGTGAAGTTGGCAAAGTTGGGAAAATGAATCATTCTATTGTGTAGTCTAAATCTGCGTACCTATCTACATATTCCACGGTACTGGATTCAAATTCAATTTTGAAGGAAAGTTTCCTGTAAAGGACCCTTTGTACGAGCTCTAGTGGCTTTCAGATTGAACAACTACCGAATAACTTTTAATAAAAACAATTTTGTTATAATATTCCCGAATTAGCTAAGAACCGCTTTGGAATTGTTGAGTGTCGCAACGCTCGAGTAGAAGCGAACAAACGATATAATCGTGAATAAAACATGGCATTTCTCTGGTGTTATTGTTCAAGGAATTCCTCTAATATATGAAAAAGGATATTTTATTCAGTTGCAGTGGCACTAGAAGCAGTAGTTCACCATGTTCATGAATAAAGCCCAACATCGTGCCGACTGTCACGATCCATGCTAACATGCAGGTCAAATATTCAACGCGGTCTCATAATCATAACTATCATTTAAAATAAAACTGATGTAATGCTTTAAATGAGTATTTTGTGTAGCAGGTTTCTTGTCAATCCAATGATATCGGACATATGTGCATTCATTTCATCAGTAAGATAAATGTAAATTCCTATTTGCACGGCTTTTAAAGGCTTAGGTTTGACATTTTTTGTTTGGATAAATAAGGGAACTGATTCACAAATATACACACGTCAGAATATATTATTATTTGGAAAAAAATGTTTATAATTATATATATATATAGTTAATAATTATACAGGGTGTGCTTGAATTAACTAAGAATATTTTAAGGGGTAATAGGGTATCTCAAATATACACATATAAAACATGTATTTTTTTTAAATATTAATTACGTATTTAACAGACACAATAAACACGACATTCACTACTGAGTGCTACACAAAAACAGCTGATTCCAAGATGGTGACCCAAACTCTATTCCAAAAACACCACCAATATTTGTAATTACTTTTTTTAAATAATAATATTTTTTCAAAAAAATTTTTTCACTTTTTAGTAATTTTTTAATTACAAATTATAATTAAAAAATTATTAATTTTTTAATAAATAATTTTTTATTACCACCCTAAATATTCTCAATTAATTCAAGTTCTAATGGTTAAATTAGAATATGCAAGAAACCGGGAAAATATTGTATTGTCACCGTTTCATGTAAATTCTGTACAAACTATTAGATATTTAACAAAATTATGTAAAATACAAACGAAAATATATAAGTATTCTTTATAAAAATATATTAATATTTTCCATAATAATCAAAATACAAGAAACTGTTAATTAACTGATTGTATATGTTTGTGGGTAAATTGTCTCATATTTATTCATATCACTGTACAAAACTGTAGTTTTTGGAGAATTGGTTCAATCAATAAGCGAATATTTTGAGATAAATTTTGATATTATAATATATATAATTGTCTAAGGTGTTTGTATGTTATATGTTTGTATGTCTGTGCGGATGCATCATGTGTTACCAGATAGAAGAATAATATTTCATATAACTATTTTACTACAATTAATACATATCTAAAATCTTGAAACGGGTATTTTAATGAGAATAATATTTAATCAACTTCAAAATAATATCAGAGATATTTAATAATGCCTAATAAATGACAATTCTCAAAAAAACAGTATTTATTGGAAGACTCGCTTTTTAAAAAGATTGTGATGAGTGCTGTCTTATCATATGAAAACCGTATTAAATTATTTTATTTATAATTTACTTTGAAAATTCAAACTCTTCTGATGAGATCGAGACTCAAAATAGAACCTTCCTATTAAAAAGCCAAACAGAACATAAAAAAACCATAAACGAATTGAAAATTTCAATTATATTTACCCTTGTTGATTATAAGAGTAATAAGTAGACTTGGGTTTAAAAAATTATGATCGGTTTTAGATCCAATATTTAGCATTCGTATCTAATAAATTAAATAGTGTGTTTAACGACAGTATTGTTAGTTTATTGCACTAGAATAATGATAAATAACTCATATTGTAGCGAATGGCAAATAGAAAACAAAATAGTTTCAAATGAAGACAAACACGCAACAGTTAGTGATACACAATAAGGGGTTTTTCAAAGAACATGCACTCTTCTTATTATATTTCTTTGAACTCTTTCAAATTAGTTGAAGTAAAAGTCAGGGATTGTTCATATTATACTCTGTTCATACGCTTTGTACAATATCAGCCTATATTGTTTGTTTGTAAACGATACAAGTTTAATGAAATCCATATTAGCATTTACGGTAGACAAAGTAACAGTGGAAGTTGGCAAAGGCCATCTTGATGGTGATCACAAGAAAAGCGGTTCTGTGTAAAGAGTTTGTCGAGTCTTGTAAAAGAAAACTTGTTATCAAAACTTTGACGAAATCTATGAACATTAAATTACAAGATTAATGTTTTGTTTTTATAACTGACGAATTATTTTGTTTGTGAAATTAATGCCGTCTGAAATAAATTAGACAGATCTTGCAATGCAATCAAAATATCAAGTTCAAGCATTAGTCAAGAATTTAAAGGTAATATTTAAAATTCATATTAAACTATATCGCCCTTTATTTATAAATTACAATAATTTATTAGAGGGATTAATGTTTTGAGATATGAAATATTATTAATTAAATGATAAAAACACCAAAACTTGTAAGACTCTGTTAAAACACTATAATGCCCCTTTATTATAAATTCATCTTATTCCTTTTAATTTTATATATTACAAATTTAGTTTTTAATCTTCATCTTTAATATCTCTTCAAATGACTTGATAGTTGACAGTAATATATTTTTTTAAATTGCTTATTATGTTTACTTTTTATAGGATATCTGCGATAATTAAGATGATTTTTGAAAATATATTTTTATTTAATGTAATTTCCACAGCAATGTGGAGATCACCATGGTGGATAGATATTGTGGAAATTATTTTAAATAAATATCTTTCACAATTCACACATTTTAACACAATCAACATTTTTATTTGATTCGTTTGTAGTTATAAAATACTAGGACTGATTCAAATAAAAATTGTGGGATTTACAATTATTTATTTATTTATCTACCTATTGGTAATTTTTTTTTATTTTAAAGCACATTGAATACATTTATTTAATTATGGAATTCCACCCAAACGTCAATACCATCAACAACTCAACATAAGATTGCGATTATTTTTTTTATTAGATGTATTTCTTTGTTGAAATTTTTTTATTTTTTTTTGGGAAAACAACATACTCGAATATAATCGCTTGATATTGAAAGAGATGATGAGCATTTGATCGCCAGTTAATTAAAACGTGTATTGGAAAATATTAATTAATGCCTTCTTTGTGTTACATAATTTATTTTGGTTGTTTGCACGTCAATTGCAAAAACACCAACAGTCGGTTTTCATAATTGGTATTTTCCTTATATTCACACACAACACGTTCCATTAATATTGGCTCGTAAAGCAATGGCGTGTTTGCATCAGGAATTGAGGAAGGTTGTTTGCAATGGAGTATTCGGTATTCACAGGAAATTGATAGAAGTGTATCTGCTCTTTTGACTGTCAGATATCGGCGATAGGATGTTAGAGTTTCTCTTAACTTGTTCTTCTCTATGACTATGACTATGGCTATGACTATGACTATGACTACTACATGTGACTCACTGAACACGGCCAAATTTGTTTGCTTACAGACGACGAGAGCAGGAAATTCGAAAACAAATCTTTGCATCGCCACATTATACATACATACAACTAAAACTATACACACTTCTACTACAAATTGATATAGAGTCTAGTTAAATTAATTCATGAATTTAATTATGTGTCTTATAGTTTGACATATTTTAAATGAGCTATAATTTTAAGAGGCTACATTATCGTAGTCATTGAATTTTTACGTATTTTCTATGTCCGCGTATATATTTTATATTTTCTGTCAAAATATTAGAGTTTCATAATTCGAAACTTTTTTTATTTAATGCATTAATTTGAAGTAAACATACATACATACATATATGTAAATTACAATTTATTTATTAAATTGAAATTTTACATTGTTTGATAATACAAAACATCTTATGAATTAGTGTACAGAGTATATAAATCTTTTTACATTTAAATAACTTTTTTTTTTAGATTAATAACAAAAAGTATAAGAATAACAATAAAAACTCATTTACAAATATAAGTATTGAAATAAATAGGAATATTAATGAATCAAGCTTGTATTAATTATATAAAACATTTTAAAGATATGTTTTTTAGTATGTACATTTATTTGCGTATGTACGCCACTCCCCTTATAGTATGTTTAAATAGCTCTAAATATTCAAATAAATTATAATTATTATATTTTATAAATAGTACCTCAAACCACATATATATAATATTTTTATGAATTTTTAGGTAATATCTAAAAATTATGAAAGTATGATAATTAAAGAAACTGCTGTTATCGTCTATGGTCTCCGTTAAACGTCACTGTATTCCATAGCAATCTAATTAAAGAAAATATTTATTAATTTTTTTAAAATGACCAAGCTATAAGCAAAACATATTTTATTAATATTACCCAAATAAAGTGTTTTTTTTATCGTTGCTACGACAGACAGTGAAGAAGGCTATTTATTTGATCAGGTTTTTCAGGAGTGGGTATATTGAAAGTATATTTCAAATATGGCGTGCGGTTCGGGAAGCAGGTGTATCTTATAACCACGAGCATCTTATGACTTCTATAGAAAAATAATCGTATGAATGAAAGATATAAAACACATTCTGACCCCTTCAACCTCAGTTTATTAAGAATAACCGCATTAAAAGGGAGATTAAACCTAAAACCGGCAATTTCTTTTATCAAACATCAGTCGTCGAATGGAATTGTTCGAGTGTAAAAAGGTGAAACTTTACGAGTTGGCCACAGTACAGTTTGGAATGCAAGTCCGACTTGTTAAATTTATGACGTTGGTCGCTTGTTTTGCTACATATTATGCATTTAGTGCTGAAATAGTATTGTGTGCTTTTTAATGTAACTATTTGTTCTCAGACCTAAATTCTTTCATTCTGCTGTTTGTGCCTTTGCGTGAATGCAAAACGAAACTGGAAAAAAATGCCCCAGATCTTCGTTGTTTGCAAATAATATAAACATATTTTTATTCTTTTATCATTAATCAAGAATAATTTGGAATTTCTTCAATTTTAGAAAAGGAGACTTATGTATATAAATCCCGATAATGTAGAAGTAGACTTTAAATTATTTGACTACGGAATTGCTCCATACATAATCCGTAGCTGTTGGGACGCGCTATTTTAATATTCATCGCAATATTTGATTACTAATTGCTAATTTTATTTAAAGTAAAAAATATTTATAATGTAACCAGATAGTTACTTATTGGGTTAATAAGTATTTAAAGCACTTAATTATTGAAGTAAATATATTTATTCTATTCCAAAGTCAAATTATTTTAATAAATTGTTATTTATAAACTAATAAGGTCACTAAATTTTCTCAATATGCATAATAACAATTCGCTAAATTGCTCCATATTTCCTACTGTTTTTTTCTTATGTTAGAGTAAATATTATATTAAATTTAAGCTTAAAAGCGTACAATTTAAATAGAGTAGGGCCTCGATAATCCGAGCACCTAATATTTATACCCTTTAGGATGAACAAAGCGTTCGGATTATAGTTGATATTTGAAGAGGGATTTTTAGAAATAAAACAAAAAGGTTCAGGGGTGTTTTTCAAGTTAATCTATTTTACGTTGTATGTATTACGTCCGTCTTTTTTGCAGGTTTTTTGTCCAAATACGCGGTCAAGTTACGGTGTGAGAATATTTTTATATTGAAAAAAGTCATGAATTGATTACGGGTGTTGAAAAAGTCCTATAATCGGCAATGTTATGTCACCGTCTATCTTGGTTTAATACCTTAGTTTTAATACATAATTCATCGATATAAAAGTGAGTCTATTATGCGAAACGACATCCTGGTAAAGTTGTCAGTGTTCTGTGGTGAGATTAAAATTTGAATTTACGATAGTTTCTCCACCGCTTGGGAATCTATAAAAAAACAACTGTAACTTTAGCTACAAGCTAGTAGCACTTTTATAACTATATAATATTAAAAATAAACTTATTTAGATATTGCAGCTTTGTACCACATCGTTGGAAATAATCAATGTAACTAAGCCTTCTAACAAGCATAATCTTCGTGTTACTGAAAAGTTGTTTTAGTTAGAGATTCTTTATATTCTTTTCCAATACATTAACTCCCATCACGTATATTTACGAGTTAAGTTTTTAGAATGGCTTACCGGTGGAAATATTATTTGCATTTCATAATTACACTTTGCAAGTCATGCATTTTACATTATTTGTTCGGCAGCACCTGTTCTATAGTGGAAATCTGTATTGTTGTGTAAACAATAATTAAAGAAAATTATTAATGAACGTATTGATTTAAACATTCATTTATTTTTTTTAAAACTATTTTAATTTTCACTTTTTCATTTGGGGTGAAATTGCTAAAAGAACGACACATCTGATATTGAAATCTTAGAAAAATATTTATTCTATCCATCACTGACTTATTTTATGATTGTTGTAAACTAAAGTAGCAAAAAAAAATTGAATGTATCGATAAACAAACTTGAATAATTATTTCACTTTTTACATATTTGAGATTGATGGAGTTGATGTACCCAAAATTTCGTTGAATTTTGTTAAAAAACAGTATTTTTATTGAATCGTGATAAAATTGCATTTTTTACCCATCACTAACTAATAATAATATCACAAATAGAAAAAAATGAATCTTTTTTGGAAAAGTGAATACCTATTATTAAATTTCACTTAATATAATCTATCCACAAAATTGCAATAATTTATATTAAATGTATGTTATATGAATTAAATAATTTTTAAATTTTTTTTGTACAATTACTCAGAACAGAATATTAAAATCTCACTCAAATTCTTGCATTTCTGTTTAGGATAAAGTTGTAAAATAAATTATTATTATTGTGCTTTACCTTCCCATTTGAATATTTTCTTGTGTACTAAATTGCTAACTAAAATATGTAAGATTAATATAATTTTTACCTATAGAAAAATTGTCACATTAACGAATGTCTCTAAAATATTTCGTGAACCTTGATTAGTTTGAGTTTATAATAATCGTAAAGAGAGATCTTTGGATACTTGTTTTATACCAAGTGTTTTTTTTAAATGACTTGAAAGTGTAATTCATTGACTTTTGAGTAAAACTTTCGGACATTATGGGTGGTCGATTGTAAGCCGTGACATCTAAGATGACACTTTCTTTGTTGGGGATGAAATTAGTCTCGAAGGGTGGCCATTATTGCCAAATTTAGCGTTCAGAGCAATAATAATATTAAGGGCGACAGTGAGTCTTATCTGTGTTAAGCAGCAATGCTTTTTCTCGGTCTTCATATCGGCCTCGTTAATTACTGAGCAAAATTTTAATCGGCATTGTACACGAAGATACCGACTTGGCAAGGACACAGAGGGGAATGACTCCCTTTACAAATTACTTCGGTGACCAAGTTTAATAAACAGGTCATTTGGAGACGCCTAATTGCTAATTGAAGGCTGTGTTTTGCTGAACAAACTGAAGACTGGTCATGTTTATTGTCCGGCCTATGAGCAAAAACGACACTTCCTTATTTACAATACGCTAGACTTCATGAAACTAACAGTCATTTAACCATAACATTCAGTCTTTAGGACATATGCCTTTAATTAAATTAAATTACTATATTCCTCATTTGCAAATGAAATTTTTGGTATATCAGTCCTTATATTCATTCGTATATTGTACGTTGTTCGAACCACAATTTAGTTGAAATATATTTAGGAGATTAAATTCAAACAATTTCATTAAAATAAAATATCGAGGTAAAAACCAACTGCAGTTTATTTAATTTGTACAGGCTTAATATTATTCTGTATTCGCACACCAAATTTTATTGAAAATTCAAAAACTAAAACATATAATTTATTTAACTGTTTATCAGGTTAATTCGTGATAATTTCTCGCTTATACCGATTTACTGATGAATAAATATATTATAATATACATTTAAGGTAATCCAAGGTTATTTTTCATTGTATTGTTATGAGTGAATAGAAAAATTGTGATAAAATATATAATAAGATATTTTTAATGCTCACTCAATGAAACATTTTTCATATTTCCACTTTTTTAAAGTAAAAAAATGTCTAATGACATTTGACAGACGGTAATGGAAAAATCTAAAAATACATGAATATGTGTGTCTCGTCAATATTTTTCAAGCAGTGATTTATTTGATATTCTACAATATTTATTTAATATAATAGAAAATTTTATGGCGTGGCAATTGATTAATTTTGTGGCTTGATTAAACCAAAATAAATATAATTCAAAATAGGTATATTTATGTATTATATTATATGTGTGCTAATAAGGCTCCATTTTGTATACAATATACATAATAACATAACTGTTGGATTATAAATAGACTTATAATTGGCACGTGGTATAATGTTATGTGGTTTCAGCACAATACTTCTAAACATCGGGTATGTTTAATGAAAACGTTATTGCAAACCACATTCCAAATTTCATCATACTTGGTAAATACGTGTTTTTATGATGTAATTCAGAATCGGAATTTATATATCAGTGGAATATTTCAGCTGTGTAAGACTGCTTATTCATCGAACCTTTAAATTTAACTTTAAATTTAATCTGCAGACTCACGATATGGTTTTAATGGTTAATAACTGTATATAAATTGACTTGTATGTTTGTAAATAGAAAACTGGTGGTTGGTAATCCTATCTGAAGTGTTCTCGCGGAAAGGAATTAAGCTCCTGCAAACCGCACCCTTAAAACTAACTAAACCACCCCCGTGACCAACACAGAACACCCCACCTCTTTTAACACATACTATTTAATATATACTTATACTTAAATACATACGAAACTTTTAATTTAGGTTATGGCACGGCAAAGGCGATGAGGGTGTGTTTGTACACCAACCGATCATATTTCTGAACACTCTATTTTAATTTTAATTAATATAATATTTATTTTTTTTGCTTGATTAATATTATGATTATTCCGATTAAAAAGTTTTTTTTTAAAACATATAAGTGCTCCTTGTAAATTTGGTATTACAAATCAAATATGGTGTATTAACTTAACAAGGATTGACCATTTTTCGACATCCCATAGTTATGAAAATATAATATGATTTTGATACTCTTTCTAAGCCTCATCAAGAATAAATATATTTTTATTTTTGTATTGGTTTACTGCCTTCTTTATTGATTGAATAATTGTTTGATATTATTATAATAAACAATTTTATTTTATGGCGGAAATTTAAAAAAGCACAATCCAACAATACATAGGTTCTAATTATTTATTAACAATATCAACAGTATTCTTTTAATCAAATGTTATTATATTAGTGTACAAGGATATCCAAGTTGGTTTTAAATGATATTTTAATTGAAGGTAGGTTTACTAAAAAGCGTTGCAAGTTTCACAGATCAAGACTATTTTAATGAGTGTTAGTTTCCCATTGAAATACACACCATTTTAGTTGAAATATACAATTAGTAATATTTACCGATTTATATAAATAAAAAAATAGGTAGGTTATATAATTAGCATTAAAAATCATATATGGTTCGATTGAATCATTTTTATATTAAATATGTTTTGTTAACCGGGTCGATCGTCTAAACTAAGAGTGCTTGTTTCATAAAAAGTGAAGACTGAAGTGATATTCAAATAGTTCAATAAAATATAATTAGTATGAAGCATCTTGAGTAAATATTATTATTATACTGAATATTCGCATTTTTATTATATTTTATGTATATTCGCCCTGAGGGGCTTTTTGAGAGGGAAAATTTGGTTTTTAGACACTACAATGTGTTAATTCATTGTTTGTCGGTGATTTTAATTTTTATAAGTTACAGAGATTACCGAAAGAGCGGCTCTGCCTGAATTGAAATAATCGCCTCAGTATTTACCTTACAATCCAGTAAATCATAGTAAACCTGGATCAATATTTCATATACTTGATCGGGATTTGAACCCATGACCACAGTATTTGTAGCCACGTGCCTTCTCCCCTTAAATATTACACTGGTATAATAATACAATTGTTTTGATAAAAAAATAGTAAATAGTAATTAATTGTTTTTAATTTTTGTGATATAATTTATAACAGCTTTTTTCATTTATTCAGTGAAAAGATACTTAGGTATTATTGTCTATATTTCTCTTTTTGTATCTTCCATTGGGTTATTGTCTTTATTATGTGGATATCATGGTGACCATGAAAAGAATAAGGGGGGAATAAATGAAATAAAACAAGATGTCTGGGACAGTCAGTCTGTATTGTCATAACACCAACTGCAGATGACACTTCTTACTATCTACTCTAGTATTCTCTTAATAATTCAATATATACACCTCTTAAGACTTTATACGTAGTATGGGGGTCAAGCAATATTTGGAATATTCATGGAAGTGCACCCAAGAAAAGTGCATGGCGTACAACTATAAGCTTAGTATGCCAAAAGCTCACATCTACCAAAACAAGAATATCAAATGCACCATGAACATTTGGTCCCCAACATAGTGTTATTTTGTAGGTATATCGACGGGCTCCGCTAAGACGGCGATGAGTCGAAAAACACAACTTTACAGGACGGCCGAAAAACCGTTTTTTTAAGGTTTTTATTTAATATCTCTTTATTCAGATGTTATATCGTTTCACTTGTTTTCGGAAAAACGTGCCCCATTGTGTTATCAACATACGAGTATTTTTTAAATATGTAATAATGCAATATTTAAAAGGGGGCAAGCTAAAAATTGTTCTTGTAGGGAAGATTTGCGGAGGGGAAGCGCACGGGAAGGCGATACACGGAGTTATCGCTGTCTTCAATGTCCTTCTTGAAATACTTGGAGATGATAAGTCACACACACACTACTATGCATCACACTCACACACTCTCATCCTAGCTCCCTCACACACACTACTACACCGACACGCACACACCCACAATATCTATTATACTACTATACCTACTACTACTATACTACTAGCCGATATCACTACTATTACCTGCTTCATATAGAGACACCCCACCACTTCCTTTAATAAAATAAATAAATATACACAAATACAACCGGTAAATTAGGATAAGCATTGGAATATCTCAAGTGACTAGAATTCCCAACTGATATTATTTTAAGCATTCATTTCATGACCACTTCACTTAAAATGACCATACTCTATAGTGTTTATAGGTATTGCAGTTTTGTTTGAATATAATACAGATAACAAAATATAATGCTTTTTCTCAAAAGCAATTCAAATAAAGACAAATGGTAAAGATATTCATTCACTCTGTTGAAAAAATGGTTTTATTAGTATACTTTTTCTCATACATTAATATTGAATCGCATGTGACATAATTTTATTAGCTCTTCCTATCATTTTATCATTATTAGTGTCTATCCTCGCTATAGCTGATATGACACTACATTGGGATATTGAGATTGTTGTACGATTACCTGTAATACTCACTCAATAATACCAAGTATGCAGTTATAAAATCATTTACAATTAATAATTTGTATTTTTAATTAGTTCGTACATTACATTTCGCATATACGTAATATACTAAGGATATTTTTCATTATAATTATAAATCTCCTTCATTGAATTATTATATTATTTATGATTATCTAACTATGATTATAGTAACTAGTGGACGATTCCAAAAAATTTTAATCCTTTCGTTTCTCTACTATTTTATGATATTGTCTTTAAATTCTAGATTACTTGCGTTACTGACCTTGTGTCGATAATTTTTAATTTTTTTGTCATCGCTGCTATTTTTACGAGGTGCACTGATTGATATTAATGGGAAAATTTCCGCTATTCATTTTATAGAAGTCTTTAAAGTTTTCAAACCACACACTTAATTAACAAAATCACTATTCAATAGTGACTTCTCACAAATAAAACAAAATCAGCTATTATATTTAAAATTGTATTACCGTCGCGTCGTCTCATGTTATAGAAATACACAAAAAAATAATGTTATGGCGTTGAAAGTCTAAAGAATACTGAAACTTTTTGAAAAATATCACACAATAATTATAAGAGTGAATAAGCCCTTGAAAAATATCAGGTATTTGAGGGTTTTTGAATTTTAAAAAAAATCAATGAAAAAAAATAATCCAAGAAACAGAAATATCAGTTCAATTTAATATAAAAGTGTTTTTACCAAACCACTTGAACGATGTCCGAGGTATTAAGTGGTAGAATGAATGAATGTATGAATTCTAAGAATGGTTATTTAATTGAAATAATCAGTAAATGAAATAAATATTGATAATTTGAAATGACGATAGTATTTATTGTCATCCGCTTGTTTAGTTGCAGCTAATAATAAACTTCGAAGCCTCTGTGTGATTTATTGAAAAGAAATAACTGTTTCTACAAATTTTCAGCTTGTTATGTCAAAATACCCTATTTTAATAATAATAGAGAATAATAGTTATTTAATGAAAAAAAAATTTTTTTAAACATCTCACATATGTGGCAAGTTTTTAAATAAAAATACAACCGGTAAATTAGGATATTAGTAATATATTTTGTTCACAATACAATAGCCATATGACTTGACCACTTCACTGAATAAGACCATAGGAACTCTTTTCTTATAATACTCACTACTTTATATTATCGTATTTATTGGAATTGCAGTTTTGTTTGAATATAATACAAATAACAGGGTATTTCATCATTCTGTTGATTTTGCTGATAAAACACACCTGTTGGAAATATTTGTAAAACCCAAGAACCACTTATAGTTTTTGGTTTCAAAAGTGTTGATAATCCACCAATTTTATTACAAAGCAGGAGTCTTTGTTTCGACCACTTTTAAAAAAAATATAACTTTTATTATTTAATATTATCACTGAAAAATGTGTTTTTGAAATAATAATATTAAATTATTATTAAAAATGAAATTATTTTTAGTAAAGTAGAGTTTAAACAAGTGATCGTGAAGAAGAAGAAGTATTGTGCCATCCCTGAAATGTTTGAATCTTTTTTTGAAATGTGTAATTGTTGGTGAGTATTGTATGAGTATTATAAGGCAGGAAGAAAGGGACTGATAGTGATGGTGGTGGGGAGTCATAGCCGTGTCTTATTGGTTACTAATACACACATGATTGTTCACACGTATATGGTGTCGGTGTGCGCAATGAAGACTAAGCTACCTGAAGATATCGCCTACAGTGTTTAGCAAATGAACGACTAAGAAGGCGATGTCTCCGTTCGTATTACTCGAGCGTCAAATTTTTTCTCCCGTGGGCGATAACTCGAAACGTACCCCAAAAGAAAAACCTATCTTTCTCAATTTAAGCACTAGAATCGTGATTTTTTGTCAGAATATGCGCAATAATTAATTAAATAATAAAATGAGAAAAAGTTAAAAAGGTAATATCCCGAGTCATATTACTCTTAGTCGAGCCCGTCGATATGTACATTTTTAAGTAATGTACTAGAGAGAAAATTCTATAGTCAGTTGATTTTACTTATCTTAAGTTTGTAGACAATAATGTTGCCATATTTCTAAATAAAAGTATATTTTCTGAAATAATCACCGATGGCTGGATGCTTTTGAAATCAAAAATCGATGGTCAATAATATGTATGAATTCATTGCGAAATCTTCAATTCCCAAGGAAGAGAGTCGGTACTATCCACAGTTTGCTCTTGTTTTATTCATATGCTGGAAGTACTCAGAATAAGTTACTTAAACGAGCTATCAAAGAGATTTTTGAATAGCAAGGTTCGAATAAAAAATAGACATAAAAGCAACAATATCACAAAATAATTAATATTTTTTTAATAAATACGTACATATCCTAATTTATTAGAAAAATATTGTAAATGGCTATTACTGATTTTTTTATCTCTATAGTTTACGCCAAAAAGGAGACAATTTCTTAATAATTACATTAGGAAATTGACAACTACATAAAATGCTATCAAGGAGATTTTTGAATGGCAAGGTTTGAATAAAAAATAAACATTAAAGATCATGTAAATAATAAATAGGTTTATATTTCTGACAATATTTACGAAGTATGCAGTTTTAGGATATGTATTTATTAGAAAAATATTGAAAATCGGCGTTAATGATTTGTTTTAAGAATTTTTAAGGAGACGATTTATTAAAAATTACTTTAGGAAATTGACAACTACATAATAAGATAATAATACTAATAAGGTTCGAATAAAAAATACACATAAAAGCAACAAAATCATAAAAACTCACATAACTAATAAGTATGCTTAAATTTCTGATAATATCTATGAAGTATGCAATATTAGGACATGTATAATAATTATTAGAAAAAGATTGTAAATGAGAGTTACTGATTTTTTTATTTCTACCGTAGAGAATCATAAAACATTTATGAAAAAAAGGAGACGATCTCTTCAAAATCATATTAGGATATTTAACCACACGTATGTGCCAGTAAACTGTGGGGGCTATTTACTCCTATTTGCAATTCAACACTTATTTGACATTTAATAAAGAGTGATATGTTATCATTTAAAAATATATTAATAATATATTTAATATGCTTACATTAAATGTATGTGGTCAGTGTTATGGTAGTTGAAATTCATGTGTACATAATATTGTTTAAGTTGTTGTGGGTGTGTCAGGGTTGAACTGCGAGGAAGTCATTATCGGTGTGGCATGTGAGGGTTTGACTTGAAGGAAGGCTTTCAGTATATAAACAGGTGTGGCACAGAAGAGATTATATTGTAGTTGCTTGTAGCCCATGGGCTCTGAGGCTTCATACAACAAGCCTTGTACGGAAATACTGCATTGCTTCACTTTACACTTAATGGAAATCCTTCCTACCATCACTAAATCTCCCAAGATTAAATAATTACGACAGCATCCCATACAAATTTATATAAATATCTACAGATACTGTGATAATTAATTTAAAAAAAATAGAGAGTCAGGCTCACTCTGATTTTTTAAACTCCGAGATGTATTATGGGTCGGATTTTATATCGTTCTGATTTGTCCTGTTTTCAAATGACATGTTCTGTTATGTCTCTTTCTCAATGCAACCGTATTATTAAGCCATAAATGGTAAAAATGCCTCCTTAATGACATGTTTATTTCAAAATAAACTACACAATAAAATTTCAATATTACTAATAATATGTGAGTATTTTATTTGACAATTTGAGAGTGTAGTTTTGAAAACGTATTATTTTACGTGATAAATAATTCATCCCAATGAACATACATCAATAGAAGTGTCATGCGTATTTTTTTTTCATAAATTGGAATGTGGTCGTTACTACTTCATGCGCATAATATACACATAATTCACACATACGTGGGCTATGGCCACCTGCAACACTGTCCCTAAAATCCTACACTAGAGAGCAAGAAGATTTTTCTTACAAAAACATCCGGATGTTCACCTATTTTATCGAGTAACTTTTTAACATATTCAGTGGAAAACTGTATAATCATTATTAGAATGATCAACAAATGACAAAAAAATAGTACGAGCGGTAAAAGCATACGAAACCTTTGGTGAAAATTTCATGTTTGTCTCCTATGTTTTTGACGTCTTTTAAAGTATCATTGGCACTTCTATTAATATAAGCTCATTGATTCGTCCTCCCTAATTTAATCACAACTAGATTCATTTTATTCGTTTATCAGATTAATTAATACTACAAAAAATGTAATATTGACTATCCACACTTTTCGGAAAATTTAACTAAAATTTAAATAGTCGTTTCAACTATAAGACATAAAGTGCTGAATAATTCGTGTTTAATAATAATGATCCATTCATTCTCTTTGTAGAATTATCCTTCAATACAAAATTTGTGATAGTACATAGAGCAGTTTTCGACGGGCGACATTTGGGTGAATTATGGTCAATACATCAGATTGTGACATGAATGAAATTACCCGATATAATAGTGTGGAACAGAATGTACGATGTCGTGTAAATATTGTATGATATCGTGTAATTCGTCTGTTGTTAGAGAATAGTAGTGAGCGTAATGTCAACTGGGCAGCATATGGGGCCTGCTGTTACTAACTACTCTTATATTATTAATAATAGTATATTTTATTTGAAAATATTATATAGAATCTGTATCTGTACTCTGTAATGAACAAATATAATAATTATTATATTTATATAAAATATATTATAATATAGGCACAGTCATTATACAGCGTTCAAAGTTTGCGCACAAATAAATCATTACTTATAATATGACAATTTATTGATTGATTGTGGGAAATGATTAGTTGAGACTGGTAAATACAAAAGTCATATAACGAAAATGTCACTTAAAATTATTTATTCTGTCAAATAATATAATAAGCCAAATTTAACATAGTCATTAAAAAGATATAAATTTTATCTTAGATAGTTTAAATGTTTAGATGTTTTTTTTTAATTCTAAGATTGATTTAGTGATTATAGTAGTGGAGGATTAATTAATTTATGAATCACGAATGTGTTATATTAAATAGCGTAATGGTTGAAGAGATAAAGAAGAGATACAAAAATTGTGGTAATGCGTTCAAATCCCGATCAAGTTCAATAAATATTTTGATGGGTTATTACGACTGGGGGATCGGGTACAATATTAATAAAATTCCGATGATCGTCTAATTCAAGGTTTACTCTGATTAATTGGTTTTAAGGTAAATATTGAGGGAATTATTAAGTTGGGCAGAGCTGCTGTGTAAGTGACCTATGTTATAAAAAATTTGTAAAAAGTCTTCTAAATAACTTTCCGACAGAAAAACAATATTAGTTATATATTATATATATATATATATATATATATATATATATATATATATATATATATATATATATATATATATATATATATATATATATATATATATATATATATATATATATATATATATATATATATATACTATTATTAATAATATCAGTGAAAGCGAATCTATCATGGTGTTAAATTACCAGACAAATAGTTATTATTTATTTTTTTAAATATATAATAAGTTGACAAACACAGTTGATGAGTCGATACTCCATGAATATTAAACGTGGTAATAATTTGAGCACGTGTGTTGTGGAAGTTTTTCAGACCTCTGGAGAGATGGAAAAAACGGTAAAAAAAAAACAAATTATGCCCGAATAAGTTATTCGTAAACAAATATTTTCAGGTGAGATTGTGTTTGTCTCGTTGTTGTACCTAGCCAAAACTTAGTTGTTTGGGGTCCAGTGGTTGTGATTTGCTCTTGTAGGTTATACATACGTAAGTATATATATTTTGTCATTTTGTTTCAAAATTATTAGCCGACCAGGCGGGTCGCCAAAATGGGGTGGGTATTGAGCTGTATTTTCACTTCGATTATTTTATAGGCGGGAATCCCATGGGGTGTGACACAACAGGGTTGTTACCACCAAATAGACACTATTTCTTTCAAATATTATTAAAAAATATACATACATATATGTGTGTGTATACATACAGTAAAAAAGTTATATTTGAATAAGCTTATTAAATTTCTCACCCTGTTACTTTACATTTATCAATTAGTAATTAAAAAACTATACCGAGCACGACTAAAGTAAATACATACATATTTGGCAAAGTATGGATTTTTAACGAACAAAAATAAATAATTATTTACCAAACATTTGTTTGGTTTTTTTTCTGGTCTAATTTAGATTTATCATATAATGCAATATTTTATAAGAATATAATTTATTTATAAATAATCGATAAAATTAAAAAATATTATACCTTTACTTATAATGAATTGAGTTGTTATAATGACTGAATGTTTTTCTTGCATTGGTTTGTGGGATCCATATTTTATATTATATATAATGAGTTTTTCAATTTATCACTAGTAACATTTTAAGTGTCAATTAAGGAAAATTTAATGGTTAATTAAAATTAAATATTCAAGTTAATGTGATTAGGTTATTCCTTGATAGATTAACATGTGAACGTGAGGAAAAAAATCTTTACTTAATATGTAGTTACACCACCGATATTAAAAGGCCGGAAAAGTTGATGGAATCAAGATGGCGGACCAAGCAGTTGGTAAAAAATATACTAATTGTCTAACTCAACCGCCATGTTGATATTTATACATACAGTTGTCACGAGTAAAGTCAAATAATACTTAATTTCATAAAGATGTAATAATATTTTTATAAATTAATAAATATAATATACTTAAATCCCATTATGGAGTAGTGACCTACTTTAAAAAGGTTTTGGGTTTATTGTCATTAAATCATTTAACTATTAAACAAGAGTTCAATAAGATCACGTAAAATATGTGGATATTAATAACAGAGGAAAATCCTTATTTAATGAACATTTTCTAAATAGGGTGCCCATATTTATTAATCTTCATATTTGTAAATGGGTTTTTATTTTTTCCCATTCTTTCTATAATTTAATACTATTATTCAAAATCAAATTTAAATAAAACATTCTCATGTAAGTTATAGGTAAAAAGAAGTCTATTTTCAAATATGTATTGATCTATCAATCATTGTAAAAACTTACACATAAAAAAGAAATTGTAATATTTATATATATATATATATATATATATATATATATATATATATATAATAAAAAAATGTAGTCTCTTATATTATGCATAATGCAAGAAAGAAACCTTCGTTTGTTCATTCGTGTTTTTGGGTCCAAGAGGATGATTCAATTTACAATAGTACTGACAACCCTACAGTTCCAAGAAACTAACCGAAAACAGTGAAACCCAAATATCCCAGAGACCTTAAAAGCTAGTACCTGCGAGTTTGCTTATGTAAATTGGTCGCAATACAGGGTGACTACTAAGTCAACATTTTCATGTTCATTTGTACTCATTTCAATTTGACTAATGTGCTACACGCTAATTGAATAATCAAATATTTAATATCCTCGCATTATCATAAAAATAGACTTCGAAGAACGAATCATATCCACACAATACAAAAAATTCAAAACGGATATAATTTAAAAGATTCACACATAGTATGGCGTGAAATCAGTTAAGGGTGTTAAAGTTGCGGCCATTATACTGAAAATATATTGCGCGAAACTGAACGCACGTATTTTACTGTCAATGGAAAAAAAACTGAGTTTATACCAAAATACAGAATAAAATTGCCAGCATTTTTATTTGTCAAGTATAAAATGACTATATACATTTTATTTAGGTAATGCGGATATTACTTTCATATATGTATATAAACTTTAAATAATTAAAAACATACAAATTATCTCTTGGTTATTAATACCTATATTACAAATTATCTCTTGGTTACTAATATTACTTAAATGTTTTTTTTTTAATTTAATTCGCTTTATTAATAAATGTTTTTAAATTATAATATAACAAATGGGGCAAAAGTCCAGTTATCATTTTGATTGCGATTGCCATCATAGTTATGTGACGTTTAGATCAGTTTTGTCTCAATAAATTGCATAATACATCACAATTGTAAAATGGATAAATATACCCCACGAGAATAAGCAGACATAGTGACAAAACTGATCTAAACGTCACGTAACCAAGATGGCGGGTAAACTTAAAAAACGTAGCGGAATATTTGTCCCACCCGTCATTTTACCCAACCAAACAATTCTTATGTTTGTAGAGCAAATGTTATTATTTGGGCTGAATACTAGAGCAGAGGTAACCCAACTCATCGCAAACGGCTGTGATTGGTGATATTATAATATAAAAAAAATTTGAGCACGTAAAACATTTGACATTTGCTCTAAAAGCATAAGAAACCCATGTCATTTTAAGAAGCACGATTTTTCAACAATTCTCCTTTTTAAAATTTGTTATGAATATAAAGAGACAGTTTTTCATGAATACATTATAAAGTTTGTGGATAAACCCACTCAATAATAATAAACGACCACGAAGCGAGGTAGCTTTTGACTTTTTAATTGAGTGTGACGTGGATTATAATTGATCTTAAATTGCTGGTTAGTAAAATTAAAAAAAAAGTTGTTAAAGGATATTTTGATTGATGTGCATTGTATAATATATAATTTCTAAGGCTAGACATATGAGCGATGGCCACTCGAGCTAGCTCATGTTTTATGTAAGCCAATCTGTTGGCTTCACCGTCACACTATCACTACTTGTATTCATATATCCCTTGGCTGGGAAAAATAAAATAAATCGTCAAAAAGGTGAGTTCATCGATTCAACAAGTAAGCCACACATATGCTTGATAAACGACCTTATTTATTTACACCAAGCTATGAATAAAATAACATAAAAATTGCAGTCGAATTGCAGAGCCAAATCGCGGTGGTTTCTTAAATGAAAGCCTTCGTCGAGAAAGACTTTAAAAGTCTCTTTTGTGGACGAAGTCAAAACCGAACTCGATTTAATTTGTAAATTCTAAGCGTGTTTGGAATGGAGTTTGTCTTTTGCGAAGACCAACTACCGAAATGGGAATTATTAGAAACCGTCTTTTGCAAACTCTTAAAGTCATATTGACTCTGTGTTTATTCAAGTGTTTAAAAACTTTGTTAATTGAAAAATATTTATATTTAAGCCACTCCTAACCATCATTTGGTTAATTAAATTTGTGTTGTATATAACAAATAAAGATAAAGCATCGAATGAAGACCTATTAATTTTTATACCAATATCCAGAGTAGAATGCATAAAAAGAACTGAATACTGAAGTTAATTGAATTAAAAATCCTCGACTATCCACTTAGTCACCGACATGTAACATACAATTAATATCATGCAAATTAAAATGTCATAAAAACTAGAGAACTTACTCACAAAGAAACGATAGATTAACTGTTTCTCTCTCCTCTGTGCTAATTCAGGTAATTGATCACTTTTTGAAATCAATTTACCATAATTAAAGATTAAAAAAATCACATTTTTATTTTCTTGATCTTATTGTTAGGTGAAAGTAATGTAATAATTGTAGAATTATCATATGAACATTATTTTTTTTATTGTTGATAGTGCTGACGTCTGGGTGGAATTCCATAATAAAATTTATTTGATGTAACTTGAACAATATATTAATAATTCGATTACTAAGATGTATTCATCCTCAGACTATTTTTTATATTATTATTTATAGACGATACAATTCGCAATGGGAGATATTATAATGAGTATTTTGATTGGGATATGCTTAATGTGTAATAAAATTATGAAGTAAGATTCGATGAACTGAATAATAATCTCCTGTGTGACAAAAGACTAAGTAAGCTTAATTTCCATACAGTCGATACAAAAGCAATAAAAAGCATCTATAATTCGAAATCGTCAATGAATGTCTGCTTAATGGCTGGAGATGGTTTGCTTGTGAACCGATAACAATCCAAAAAGGCAATTTAGTCCCAGAGTTGGCAAATTCACAAGCCACAAATGTCCAACTTTCATCCACCCTTTACTCAATTCTCACTGCGGTGACGTATTGGACTTTTTGATCAAAGTCTCAAAACTCAAAAATATGTTTTTAAATTGGAAACAAAACCAGGTTCATGTGTTGAAATATAGGCGGTGGTTAGATTAGAAGCGATGCCATTTTATATAGGGTAAGGAGTCGGTTAAGTGGGTGGTTGGGTGAGGGATTGAGTGAAAAAATAGCGTTGTCTGGTTGGGTGTTTCTGCGGTTAAATGAAGGATAAAGGTCAGCTCGTATATTGACTTTACAGCAATCTTTCAGGAATACCTTTTTCATGTCCGGCCCGCATCATAAATTTGACTGAACAGGATCAAGAATATCCATTCATATAAAAATTCACATCAAAATACATAATGTTGAGTATGTCTATTTAAAAAAAAAAAAAAACAAATTTTTTATTCAAATGAACTTTATAGATATTTATAGTGTGTATTTTTTTTCAATTATTTCGCATCTTGTGTCCACTTAAGGGTAATTACTAAGTTGTATTTTAACTAAATAAAGAAATTAAAAAATATATTAGATAAGTATACAATTGTAATTATGGTATACATAGGTAAATTTGCAATATTTTTGAAGATTTAGCCAATGACTCGAACAAAACCATAGTTTAAAATGAAATTATTTAAGCTTAGAGAGAGCTAAAAATTTTTTACGTAATATTGAATTAAGATTGCTTAATTAAAAAAATAAAACACGAAAATATCAAACAGATTCATTCTTTAAATTAACAATGAAGTTATACCTTTCATAAATTTCTTATTAATTACTATTATTAAAAATTGTAAAAATATTAAAGTGTCTGTACGTATATCGTGAGCATATTTAAATTGAATGTGCTGTGTTGGAGGATTGTATATTTTAAATAGATTAAATCGATTTTAATATTTATGTTGAATTTTTAAATACAGTGGTTATTTGTTAGTCTACAATTCTATAAATAACAAGTAAAATCAAGTTTGATACTATCAAAAAAAATTAATATTGTGAATCAATATGGTCCAAATATATTGAAGGCTACTGAAGTGAAATGTGTATGTATGTTTTGATTGATAAATAAATAAAAAAATATTTTCTAATACAAGGGTTTTTCAATTAAATGTAATGGGTTATTTGAATAATTCAAAGTGTCTGATTGCGGGAGCCGGAGACGGGGGTCATGGGGATTTATTATTCGGGGAGGCATTAGCAGTATCAAATATAGTATTATTATACATATACCTGGCACACCATAATGCTGGATTGTACGGCAAAGTAAAGTGTCCAAGGTGTAGTCCCAGTCCTAGTCCCAGCTGGAATCTAATTGAAAAGCCTGGCTTTATTCGATAGTTCGACATGGTCTTGTTTAAATAACGAGGTGTCGCCTCCGCTAATCGAATGATGAATCTGCTCACCGCACACCTTATTGTTTCTGATCCTTTTACCTCCCGAAACCGACCTTATGGAATAATAAATATACACGGCCTTACCTCTGAAATTTCACAATTGTAATCTGATTTTACAGAGGCGGGGTTGAAGCTTTTGCGTCGCCCTTTGTCTCCGTACATTGCGACCTTCCGAAAAGTTTATATATTTAAATTGTTAATTTATTCATAAAAAACAGAGACATGACGAGGGTATTGAAATATTTCGTAAAATAAAACAGTTTTTGGAAAGCATATAACACATTCAGTTTGCTCTCCTATCGCATTCGTTATGATACTTCGGAAGCAAATATTGAGTTTCAATTAATGGAACTTGCCGACTGTTACTTATGACTATATGACTATACATTCTGAATGTGTGCAAATATTTATCTTTTTATTACTATGCTAAGCCAGCATTTTATGTAAGTAAAAACAAAGAATCAAATGAAAGATGCCTGAAAAGGGATGAAATATTAGATTTTAAATAAACCAGTTCTGAAATGAAATTCCATAATATGAGGACAGTCTTGGATCAATTAGGATTTGAACTAAAATTAAAAGTAATATATTTTTTTATTATTAATAAAAAAGCGAAGTACACAGTAGCAGTATCTGATAAATACTTTAGGAATGAAGGAATTATTATTTATTTTTTATTAATTAATAATCTTATTTACCCTACCATCACATATCATTTTCTCCAATGAAAAATACTCTCATAAAATTTAAAATTGTATAAAAATACATATAAATAAAAATATATACATATATTATACTATAGATTTAAACAAATTACAGTTTGTGTAATAAATTCTTATATTTGTATTGTTTTTTTCAAATGATCTTAATGTTTAAGTATTCAGAATTTAGCATTCAGAATTTAACATGTATACTCACTTGATTAATTTATAAATTTTTATTGGTTCTTGATTCTCAAAAAGGGGTACAAATGTATCTTCCCCCATCGAAATTAAATTCAATTAAATTTGCTCGCCGTGTGTATACACACAATATAGCTTGTCTGATTTTATCTCTTATAGCCCCAACCCAATTTAGGCACACACATAAAATCCAAATGAAGTAAATGCAGTTAGTTCCATTTAGGTTTGAATGTTTGATGGAGGCATATTTACAGTGCACCTGTAATTTTGTAGAATGTTGATTGAGAGCTGCAAATAGTGAAACTATTTAAACCGGATCGTCGCGACACCTTCAGCATTCAGTATCAATGCATTTAGAATATAAATTAGCAATCCTCTGTGGGGATATCCTTTGAATCGTAATTGCTCACAAATCATTTTACTGTTCTCCTGACGATAAAATGATTGCTTTATGGAGGTTATGCAAATAAATATTAGGTATGAAATCCGTTGTCGTCAAAGTTTTATAATAACAGCTTACCTTTTTTTTTTTTTTTAAATCTTCTCGATTTTATTTTAATTTAGTTTATTTTCTATGTTCTATTAGAATATACAAATAAGGCATTGCTTTTTGAAAAAAAATGGAATTATTTGCTTATTTTATTTAATATTTGATCTATTGATAATTATAAAATATTGTCTCTTCTATGTATAATCACCATATTAGCTCATATACGAGGTTATGGATTAAAAAATATATTTTGGTAATCTAAAGATAGATTATCGATAGGTTAAATTCAAAATGAATACATAGGAAAATCAACAAACAATATAAAAACTATTACTTTAAATATGAAACCATCTTTATTACAATATAAGAAAAGATAGCGATCAGTTGATTAAGTACAGGTTTCTACGAGTGGACTTTTTAAATGCATAGATTATTTTAAAATTTCATATGTATTCCATCGCAAATCGTGTATTAAGGTTCTAGAGTTGTGAAAGATAACTTTATAAAATAATAAAATAACTACTTCTTAATTAAAATGGTTTATATTTTTTTATTTCATTTATTACAACCCGTTAACAACAACGTTTTTTTATTCAAACCGACAAAAGAAGCTACATCTGTATTTGTAGAAATGGCAAAATAATCTCAAAAAAACTCTAATAGCTTCTGCCACTCGAAAGTTGACTGCAAAGTAAAACAAGTTAAGGTAAACAAGGATTCAGCTACTGTGTTGTGAATGCAAGGCTGTATGAATAAAAAAAAGATTCACTCGGAAGTTCTTTTCCTTCTCCGTATTTCTACGTGCTTAAAAAGAGTGATAAAGTACAGCTTGTTCATCAAAAAGTATCCTACCTCATCTAGGTATTATGTGGAATTATAAAAAGCTCCCCTGGTGCTTACCTTACTGAAAAGGTTCTACACGAGCATCATTTAATGGAGAACTCTGCTATATAGGGAGAGTAGCCATTTATAACACCTCAACGGGCTTTTAAACTAAATTCGCAAATAAAACTGCGAATTTAAAACGTGTAGTGGACAATTCAATTGAATTGTGTGATTACACACTAGTTTAAAAAACCTATGTTTTGTATCCTTGTATGTATGTATCCCGAACAAAATTAAGTATTGCATTTATTTAAAATTTCAATTACTCACAATTATGAGAAAACTCTTAAATATTAGTTAATTAAAAAACAAAATCTTAAATAAATGTTAAAAATGCGCGTCCGCCTGCTACGATCAATGTATGGAGCAATTCCAAAGTGAAATAAGTCTACCTTCATTTTGAATGAAAAAATACAATTTTAATTTTTAAATTTTAATATATAATATAATATATATAAAAAGGGCGGACTTTAACCATATGTAAGTATCAATAAAAATGAAATACATTTTTTGCGCAAAGATAATTGAATAAGTTACCGTTATACAATAATCATTTATTTATTATATGGTAACTGTTAATTTATTTTTTTAATTTATTTTCATAATTGAGGGTAAGTTTTGTTATATTTTTGCGAAACCCTACTCCCTAATATTTCACTGAATAAAAGTGCACTCAGTTAAATAATAATACAAGAAATATGTTTATCTTAAAATAAAAAAAAAATAACCTTTTATCAGTTAGGCACTAAAACAAGACAATATATTATAGTGAATTAAAAAGAAACATGAATTTAGAGTTTTAAAATATGAAAATACTTTCTAAGTGTGAAAATGTGTTTTAGTTCGTATGATAATGAGATTTGAAGATTTCATTTTTTAAGCCGTTAATATTTTTCTTGCGAAATTCGGATAACGTTTCTCGGATAAATGTCACATATTCGAGACGTTGAAAAATAATCCTGCGACTGTAAATAAACACAAAGCAAACGTCCAAATTGTCAAGCAATATGTATGTGTTTCAGAATGAGATCTGACGTGCGATATTAAGCGTTTCGTATTCGTAGTAGTGAATAAAAAAAGTCTAGTATGACTGTGAAGACATAATAACGCCGACTGGAAAAAAAGACAAAACAGAATTTGTTTCAGGTTTCACAATAAACTGTACATGTTTACAGAGCGGCCGCAAAATACATTTTCAAAGGCGTGTTTTGTTGCAGCCACAAAAAGGAGTCAACCTTCTGCGTAGCAATGGCGTCGTAGCTCGTAGTGTCGTAGTCATAACCGGCTTAATTGGAGGCTAAAATGCACTACTTGCAGATGTCTTCTTTCCCTATTCCCGTGACTGATGTCAGTTTTTCTTCAAAGTTTTACAATTCACAATTAGCTTCTCGTTCTTTTGACATTGTTAAAGAGAAGACAGGCGGAACGGGCTTTCATATTTAAATGAACAAAGAATGAGTTTGTCCTCGCTAATCTAAAGTTTGAATGAAAATTTTTACAGTTATACGTTTCAATATTGTATAATTGAAAACTTGACTCGTCATTAATAATACGAAATAATATGTACATTAAGATTTAAATGTATTATAAGGCAACTCAAATTAGTATTATTTCATAAACAATTAATATTGGGTAATAAATAAATTATTTCTCGATTAAAAGGGTTAGAGGGACAGAGGATAAGGCGGGTGGATACAAATACTATGATCATGGATTCAAATCCCACTCACAAAAAATATGAACAAAATACCGATCGATCCTGCTTACTCTAATTAACTGGATTGTAATGTTTAAAATTTTAAGGCGATTATTATTAAGTCGGACAGTGACTTCTAATGACATGTGTAACTGTAATAGTTGTTATGTCTAAAAAAAACAAAAAATTAACACGTTTAACTTATATTTTATAAATGTCGATAATTATTTCTGTATAAATTAATTCAGTTGCGTGTATACCACCGTTGAGTAAAGACGTATAGTAAAGTGCTCCCGCATGGTGTCGCAAGTTCGAAAGTGACGAGTGCACAAGTGACACAACCATCAAACCGGTCTTGCTCCGATTTCTCCTGTCCGGTATCATACTGTTCACTTATATTACACTGTAATTTCTCCACACTATATACAAGACAATGGAACTGGATCATCAATGTCCTGTTGCCGCATCGACTACAAATACGCTAGATTCTTGGATCAAAGCCCCGACAAAAACAAAGAGAATATCCAGTCCGGAGAATGCCAGTAAAGCCAAACAGGCATGCCCAAATAAGAACTGGCTTGCTGTGCCAACAGCAAATCGCTTTCAACAATTAGAAGACAAACAAGAGGAGCAGGCGATTGGCAAAAATACGCCAAAGCCACCACCTATATTTGTGCACGCAGTAGAGAATATAAAACCACTGACAGACTTCTTAGAGCAAGTAGCTCAAGGAGCATACTACATTAAACAGCTGGGTAAAACCCAAGTAAAAATACAGATCACTAAGTCTGAAAAATATATACCTGTAATCACAGGTTTAAAAAATAGAGATACCGAGTTTCATTCGTATCAGACGAAAGAAAGCCGATCATATAAGGCTATAATAAAAAACCTTCACCACACGGCAGATATCGCCGAAATAAGCGAAGAGCTCGCAAGCCACGGCCATGATGTTATCAGAATAACAAACATGTTGCAAAAAACAAACAAAACCCCACTGCCTATGTTTCTTTGCGAATTGAGACAAAAAGAGAATAACAAAGAAATTTTCAAAATTGACACCATACTTAGGTGTAAAGTCGTAATTGAGCCACCAAGACCTCAAAAAGAGGTCATACAATGTAAAAAGTGTCAAAGATACGGACACACCGCGAAATATTGCAACAGGACTCCGCGTTGCGTAAAGTGCGCAGGTGAGCACGCAACAACTGATTGCAACAGAACAACAAGAGACAACAATGTGAAGTGTGTCAACTGCAACGGGAATCACCCAGCAAATTATAAAGGTTGCGAAACACGCAAAAAGGTACAAACAAGCCAATTCCCCGTATTAAGAAAGAAAATAATTTCAAAACAGACAAACAACTTGACTAACACTACAACTTTCAAAACCAATGACATGCCAAAGTCGTATGCTCAAGCCACCAAAAATATCGAGCCAACTCCCGAAAAACCACAAGACAATATTATAAATAATTTAATAATTAAAATGGACAAACTCATTGAACTTGTCATGAAAACCATGGACAACATGACACAGATCATGGCAGCTCTTGTCCTAAATAAAAAATGATTCCATTATTAAAAATATGTCTTTGGAACGCCAACGGTCTTGGACAACATAGCCAAGAAATAAAATTATTTTTAAAAGAAAAAAACATTGACATAATGCTTATATCGGAAACACACTTTACCGAAAAAAGCTACATAAAAATTCCCATGTATACTATATATACGACGAATCACCCCGATGGAACTGCGCATGGCGGAACAGCGGTGATAATTAAAAACACTGTGAAACATCATCTCACTGAAAAATATGATCGAGACTTTCTCCAAGCAACCACAATTGCTGTCGGAGATACAAATAATTATGTATATATATCGGCTATTTACTGCCCACCCAAACACTCGATTAAACGAGAACATTTTGACGATTACTTCAGAACACTTGAAGCGGATAAATTCATCGCAGGTGGGGACTTCAATGCCAAACACCAACAATGGGGGTCTAGACTGGCCACACCCAGGGGGAGAGAACTGTATAAAAGTATGGCAAACAACAAGTTGACTCATCTATCGACTGGTGAACCAACATATTGGCCTACAGATAGAAGAAAAACACCGGACCTCATAGACTTCTGCGTAGTGAAAGGAATTCCAATCGAAAGACTGAGCGCAGAATCTTGCCTCGATCTGTCATCAGATCACTCACCTGTTATTATTAAATACAGCTTGCTACAACCAATTATCAAACCCAGTAAATTTACACTCGGTAACCGTCACACAGATTGGGAATATTTTAGACATATCTTAAATGAAAATTTGAAATGTGATATACCATTGAAAACAGAAGACCAACTTAACACCGCAGTTATTCACTTTCAAAATCAAATTCATTCCGCAGTGAAAAAAGCCACGCCCAATATGTCAAAAAAACCACACTCAACAGATGATTTTCCCCGCTGGATTCAGGAAAAAATACATGAAAAAAGACGCATTCGTAAAGAATGGCAAAATACTCGAAGCAAGGAACTCAAGAGAAAACTGAACGAAGCAATAAGAGATATTAAAAATATCCTATGTGAATGGAAAAATAAAGGGATTCAATCCTATCTGGAAGGTCTTACAGCAACCGACGCTACAGATTATTCTCTATGGAAAGCTACAAAAAAACTAAAACGGCCCCAAATATCCATACCGCCCATCAAAACGGCTGACGATAAATGGGCAAAAACTACCAGAGAGAAATCAAACGAGTTTGCGAAACATCTCAAGGAAGTATTTACACCAGCGGAAAGGATGTGTTCCCCTGAAGAAGAAAGTCACATTCATAATTTATTAGATAGTACGGAACATAAAGAAAACTATTATGTCAAAATTGGACTTCAATGCGTCAAGCATGTTGTAAAATATGAAGTACGCGCAAAAAAAGCGCCAGGACATGACATGATTACCGGGAAGATAATCAAAGAATTGCCAGATATCGGATTAAGATTTCTAACCATAATATTTAACGCGATACTTAGAATGGGTAGCTTCCCTAGACAGTGGAAAATAGCAGAAATTATTATGCTACCTAAACCAGGTAAACCACCCGAAGAAGTCACTTCATATCGACCGATAAGCCTCCTGCCAATATTTTCCAAAATATTTGAAAAAATTCTACTGCGCAACATGAAACCAATACTTTTTCAAGAACACATGATCCCTGATCATCAATTCGGTTTCAGAGAAGCGCACTCGACAATTGAACAAGTTCATCGAGTTGTGACGATCATAGATCGCTCCATACAAGAAAAAAACTACTGTTCAGCAGCATTCTTAGATATCAGTCAAGCTTTTGACAAAGTCTGGCACCCAGGCCTGCTTTATAAAATCAAAGGAAAACTGCCCAAAAACATGTATGATATTATCAAATCGTACTTGACCGATAGACAGTTTTTTGTTAAATATGACAACGAAACTTCAAATCTTAATACCATAAGATCTGGAGTACCGCAAGGGAGTGTACTAGGTCCTGTACTGTATCTAATATATACAAACGATCTCCCAAAAACCGACAACACAACACTGGCTACATACGCTGACGATACCGTCATACTCGCTTCGGACAAAGATCCAACAGCTGCCTCACAATTCCTCCAGAAACACCTTGACGCAATACAGAAATGGCTTGAAGTATGGAGAATTAAAGTAAATCAAACCAAATCGACACACGTGACATTCACAAACAAAAAACAGACATGTCCACCAGTGAAAATTGGTGGGAAAAATATTCCACAAGAAGACTCGGCTAAATACCTCGGTATACACCTTGACAGAAGCCTAACATGGCAAAAACACATTAAGACAAAGAGACTTCAAATGGAACATAAAAAAAGACAAATGTACTGGTTGATTGGCAGACATTCCCAACTCACACTTACAAACAAGCTATTGCTGTATAAAGCAATAATTAAACCCATTTGGACATATGGATGTCAACTTTGGGGGACAGCTAAGGATACTCATATCAGCAGTATCGACAGGTTACAAAACAAGACCCTGAGAGCAATTTTAAATGCTCCATGGTATGTACCCAACTGGGTCCTATTACAGGACTCTAAAACAATGACAGTACGCGAAGAATTGAAAAAATTCAGCGAAACGTACCAAAGTAGATTAAAAAGTCACCCGAACGTACTAGCGAGGGACTTATTGACCGTAGACTACGCAAGACGTCTACAAAAATACAGACAACTTGACTTGCCAGCAAGATTCAAGGACTGACAATGGTGTTTACTTGATAAAACAAGTATGAACACTTGAACACTTATAACCTAAACACAACGCCGGGATTGAGTCGTCACTGGACAACCAACCCTCAAGACAATGTGACAACAGACGACGAGTAAGATGTCTTTAGACAGGGTACTCAAAAATATAAATCAAAAAAAAAAAAAAAAAAAAAAAAATAAATTAATTATATGCGATGGCTTAAGAGTCAATCAATAAATTTCAAAATACGTACGTCAGTAAAATCCTTAATAATAATTTTGATTCAATAATTCATTTTCGTTTTATTTGATTTTTCACATAAAATACTATGGATAAATATTAATATTCCCGCATATTCGAAGCAGTCACGAACGAGCGCCCATACAAAATGTGATAAGCAAATTAACATGAATAAATATGGGAATTAGTATAATACTAAAGACCCCAACCCAATATTACTTAGGGAACATTTAGTTGAGCTAATTGGATGACTTGGCATTATTATACATACCACGAAATATTTATAGAAACACTTTGGTATACCCCCATAGACTCGGCAATAAAATTGATTGGAATAATACATAAATGAAGTAATAATAAAAATGTAGTTTTACATGTATATATATTTATTTGGTTTCTCTTACGTTTATAAATAAAACAAATACAACATTGGATATTTGGAATGTATCACTCGATAAAGCAACCTTTATCACATAATAAAGCATCGATAATTCAATCGTGGTTTAACTTTTATAATTTTTCAATATACACATATATAGGCCTATTTACAATTATTTTTAAATCAAAACACACTCGATAACGTTCTATATAAATCTCATACAATTATGACTACAAATTAAATACAAATAAATATATTTTATAAAAGATTGGATTATTTTAACTAGAATGATCGAAGCGGTGAAGAGGAGAGATTTGTTCGATGGATGTTTGTATTTAAAATTAATACAATAAGTGTTGTTTGGTGCATACAATGAAAAATATATTTTATTAATACAGCACGGCAAAATGTTATTATTCATCTTTTTGTTGTCTAGAAATATTGAAAACACTAGCTATTTACACTTTTTAAAGCACGAGTTAGTCTGTTTCATTTCAACTTCATAATCAGTAGAAGTAGAGTGATTCCGATTATTTTCATCACGTTGGAGAGGCTTCCGTATTCTGAAGAGCCTGTGAAATGCGGAATGTTGTAATTTTATATTATTTAATTTATTTTTTAATAGCTTACCACTTGATAATACGGGCCATTCCAATTTTTGGTTTGTTAGTAAAGTCGGTCCGGCCAAGTTTGCAGTTGCCTCAGTCTTTCCCATCGAGGATGGTATTCCTACTAAATGAGAAGTGCAAGACACCTTCATGATGGAGACATTGCCATCACCATCAGCAGGTATGAAGTGATTCCTGGTCAGAATGAGTTGAACCTTCGCCGATGATGAAAATAGATTGTCGATCGGATCGACGAATTTCGTTACATATTTCTCGTCCACCTGTCAATACATATTTTTGAATGTTAATTTACACACTCAATTAGGACGTAAATAATATACATACCTGTTCATTATTAATTAATATAACAATTTTTGACTTCGGTATGGACGGCGATGTTCTACATGTGACATCTAATGGATCGCCGACATCGTAAGATGTTTTCAGGCCCTCAATCCGTGGGGCTTCAGAGGGTAAAACTATAAATATTTCATAATTTCACATTTTTGACAAATAGAAGAATCAATTATCATTATTATAAGTAATATTTTTTAACTATAAAACCCGATTATCAGACTTAAGTTAATTCAAACCTCGCATAAAAATATACAGGGTGTCCAGTAAAGAAAGGTATTCTTTTGCAAAACTTTAACAGAGATTTTTTATAATTTTTGTTTTTAGATTTGCACTTAACCGTTTTGGATATGAAGTTGGTTTTTCTGTACTTAACACTACTAGATTAACTATTCTTAACCAAAAATTATGTATGTTTTAATGTCAGAAACCAAAAATAGATATTGACTAGATTGATTGAATTGAATTTTCATTCTAGATATCGACTAACTCCGTTAGAAGTCTCATTTTTATTTTTTTTGGTAAACAATGATATAATACTACAATAAAATAACCTCAAATGCATAGTTTTAGGAAAATAATAAAGAGATTTATTAGGACATTAAAAATGTATTATGTACATATTTAATTACTTACTAATGTGTATATGATAATGACTCCTTAAAATAATATATTTATAAACTCGTATATTTAATTCTATTTGAGATAAATTGCAATATTTTTAAAGATAAGTAGAATTGCAATACTTCTAATGGAGTCTGATGGTTTTAACGAGAGTTAATATTTTATTTATTGGCGCTCTCTTGAAATAGGGTGAAGATGGATTAAAATACCTGCTACAGTCATGTTTCTAGTTTCAGAGACTGTTCTGAATTTGGGTGCTTCTGAAGAGACTTCACAGGTGTAAGCTCCTGTAGCAGTTGGTTGTAAGTGTGTAAGCTTCACCTGGCAATGAACTACATTACATTCACCTTCATCCACGCCGAATGTGTTAGACACGTTGAATATCATCGATGTTGGCTACAATATAATTATTCATATTATTAATTGGTCTATGAATTAAATATGGTTTTTTATTATAAGCGAGTTATCCTTTAAATTTTGACTAAAGCCTACACCACCGATATTTGCTTGCGATGAAGCTTGACAAGTGAATTATAAATATATGGCGGACCATGCAAATGAGTTTGACAGAAGCAACACTAATTGTCACAATTGTTATTCAGTCTCATCTGCTTGGACCGCCATATTGATATTTATACATCCAGTTGTCTGGCATTCTTATTGTCAATAACGTTGTAGCTGATTTTTTTAGTAATAAATCATATACGATATTTTAATATTTATTAGCATTAATATTTTATTCGTATATAAACTGAGGGGCTTTTTTAGACGTTGTTTATTTATTGGTCTTTTTATGTTGTTTAATTTAACCTATCGGTGATCTATTTAACCATTATCTGCCCGATTTGACAATCGCCTCAGTATTCACTTTACAATCTAGGAAATCAGAGTAATACTGGAAGACGAATGATTTTCGAGTCGCAATAGCTAATATATATTTTAAGCCCGTGTATGTGTTTAACCTCAAAATGACCCACAGAGGTATATTTAAATATTTTTAATTAATTGGATTTTAATGCGACGACTTTGTGTTTTTTTTTACTTTTTAACTAGTACAATTTAAGAGAAAAATGTCAAGAAAATTAAGAAGCTATAATAAAATTATGGCAGTATTATTTGTGTACAGTTAATAACCGTATTTTATTACATTTATCTAGTGATTCTCATATTTATTTATTCAGTATTAGAGATATTATATTTTGATGGGAAATAAGATCCCTAAGAACATATGTTTCCTGAATAAATACAGAATAACTCAAACATGGCATAGTAAAGCAACACATTCAAAGAGGAAATAATATTTAGTTTCATAATTATTATTGAATTATTCCTAGATTATTAAAAAAAAATAATGACTAACCTTGTGATTAGGCATATATCTATAAAATTCCTTATCTCCAATGTACCATTTGGCTGAAAATAGGGCATCTTGTTCAACATCAAATGTGCAGTCCAAGGAAACAGGATATCGAAGGTCTGTTAAGTTGGGAATTGTTACTCCAACAATTTTCAAACAGGAACTACTCCCTAAAAGTATCCTTGATTATGAATAACATCATTGAACATTTCACTTTAAGCATTTATTTAAATATATGTTTATTTTGACAACGAATTAATCCGGTTATGTACAAAAGCGATATAAATAAACTATCAATTATTTACGACGTCAAATCAAAATATAAAAGCAATCAAACCAATAAATCTGACTGCACAGTTGAATATCGAGTTAGTGTTCAAATGAAACTGAATATTGAACGGTCAATTTAAATTTTTACTTTAAATTAAGTAGTGAAAATAATCGGTAAACGGTCAACCACACGGTAATACAATAAAATATATTTATTTAAAACATACGTACTAATTAACGTACGTCAATTTCGTAGTTAATAAAAACCTGAGACGATTTTTTTTTTGCACACGTTAATACGAATAAATTTGTTCAAAATATATATTTTTGGGTAAATGACACTTTCCGCAATATGAAAAAAATTATGTGTATTGTGCATATGAAAATCAATAGCATTATACATTTGTGTTTATTCTACAAATAAAACTGGGTTGAATATTTATATAATATTTTTTACGGCTTCTGTTGTGCTTTTTTATTGTAAAATAAACGATATTTTTGGTCATTTCATATAAAGTTTTGGTGAATTTATAATCGATCGATATCGATATTTATCTTACTGTGTAGAACTCCATAATTTATTTATCTAAGGCTTTTTAACTAGACTAAGCTATTTTTCCTACTAACTAGACTATCTTCTCTAATTGTCTCTATTGTAGTTGATCAACATAAACGCAATGATTTTATTTATCAGTAATATAAAAAAATTTATTGAATTGTTCACATAATCCTAAATAAAATTTTGGTATTTTAATAAATGTATTTGACACGCGAGTCATATCATTTAATAACGGCGCCTGCGTTTACAAGGGACATCCTTTGGAGATGTACCTTGATGATTAAATTGAAGCTAATTTAGTGGCATATGAACAAAGAAGATATAAAAAAACTTAAAACTTACCGACAAGTATTATGACAGTGTAGGCGGCAGCTACAATACTACCAACTTGACACCTTCCATAACCCATCCTGTATTATTCACGATGTCCTTCAATTATTGTAAACCATCGAGCCGGTCTTCATATTATTACTACATTAAGTGACTCATCTTTCTTTACACTCATCGTCATTGCTGATGATCTCAATTGACTCCGTTGGCACTGAGGACCCCTCACTATCTGATCTGGAAACAAAATAACACATTTACAATTGCCAATTGACAAATAATTCACTTGATAGACTTATTATTAAACGGATATACTGAAATTCAAATAAAATAAATTTTATCGATGCTATGGTTTGTACATTAATCATTTTAAATATTAAATTCTGCAAATTGCGAGTTGACTGTCATATGCTTAATGTTATAAAATGTATTATACAATCATCAAAATTGAAACTAGTAATTACATTAACCAATAATATAGATTGATTAAATTAATTTATATATATATA